>JAOWCC010000146.1:0-121316 GCA_030867875.1 Actinernus sp. WN-2022
GACCTAACTGTCTCGTCTACATGTAATATCCCCATTATATCTAGTAGTCCGGCAAGCCGCTACATGCATTGCTCGTCAGTTTCAATGTTTCCATATTGCCTAGATTTGCACTGCAACTATACTGAGCGATTTCAATTTTCTATCATATATATATATATGGATTCTGATTGCTGTTATTAAAAGGCGTGAACATTCCTATAAAACCCTGGGTTCTAACCACGTGAAATTGATATTCTCAACAGCTGTCATCGATAAACAAACCGTGCCAGTAGACCTTGTACTGTAAAAATGGTCCACAGAAATTTATTTTGGAGAAGTTTTCTTCCAATGGTCATATAGGAAAAGATACTCCGGGATATGATAAAAAAATTATTTTTTCTTAATTAGCTTTTCGGTGGGGTCTGGGATCTTGGGCTGCCTGTGGTTTTGGCGGGTAAATGACGCACGTGAGAACTGTTAAGGACTTTGATCTTAGCTTCCATAGAATAGCAATTCGTCATTGTGATTACATGTCATCATGTTTTTTTATATAATATGGTATCAGGAGCCCATGTTTAATTTTCGCGCGCTCTTTTTTTCGCGAGTATAAATGTTCGCGATTTTTCCAAAACGCGAAAATCGCGAATTTAAGTACTCGCGAATATTAGTAAGAATGAAGTAACTAAACGATTGTCAAAGTTAGCGCATGAACGCCTTCAGTCCCGGAGGAAACCCTCGTGGCAAGGGAGAGAACAACACAACAAATAAACTGTAACATGTAACACCAAGTCCCGGATTCGAACTCGGGCCACAGCGGTGAGAGGCGAGCGCTGACATCGCTACATCACCCATAAGACCCACAATGCGGTCTATTGACCTCTTTATTAATTACCATTACATGTTTAAGATCTCAAAAAAGTATTGAAAGCGTAGCTGGTTTACTACAATCACGTGACATTTATATCAGTATATCAAACTGGACAACATTTTGGTGGACGACTGTATATATCAATGTATGTATGAATCCATGCACCATCAACGCGTATTGTACGCTGTTACAGGTAACTGTCTTTATTGATGTTTTTCGCAACATTTGTTGTAAAAACAAAAACAAAACGCGTCTCTTTTCTTATTTCCTGTGCTCTCAATGACAATTAGCCGTGTGACGCTTATTAATAATAATTTACAGAAAAAGTCAAACTCAAACCTTCTGTTTGACAGCTCAAAGGCAAACTCAAGCTTTTTTAACGTTCACTTGAAAACAGTATTTATAGAAGGCAAAATCAAGCTTTCCATGCATATAGGTGGACCTTATATGATAAGATTACTGAAATAATATGATAGAAAGAACCGGAGAATAAGCCTTCTATTTGCTTTCGAATAACACAACTGCACTTCAATATAATGATTTTGGGAATAAAACCATGACAAACGCCAGTAAGCAATGCCTATTCTCTACGTGCGAAACTGCTGTCTGCGGAAGAATAGTATTTTTAAACTGCACGCTGCACTCAAATTAGTACTGATGTTTGAACCAACCATCACACGAGTTTGTCCATATGCAGTTTCGTTATTCTACTATATCTCAGTTGTGGTACAGATAATTAAAAAACAAGATCTGCTATTTGTTGAAGGTAACGCGAAAGAACAATCAACCTAGTTCATACTCCAAATTCATTTTTTAAGTGCCTGATATGGATTTCATCCATCGCCTCCCTATTTTCTCACGTTCAAGTTTTAACGAGTTATATAGCTCCTAGTTGACACGTGGGGTAAATAAAGTATTGTATTGTATTGTATTGTATTGTATTGTACAGTTACTTCTAAGCGGGGGTAACTGAAACCTTTGCCCATGCCGCTTGCGGATGCCAACTTGTCAAAGTGCCAACTTTGACAAGCGAACGGCTGGGACCTAAAATAGTTCGTTGTTTTCAGGCTCTCGCTTGACCAAAAAAGGGGGAAAACAGAATTTTTGAGGATTTTTTGGGCCATTCCATCATTTCGCCGTTCCGTCATTCCACCGTTCCATTCCACCGTTCCGTCATTCCGTCATTCCACCGTTCCGTCATTCCACCGTTCCGTCATTCCGCCGTTCCACCATTCCGTCCTTCTGTGTTTTAGGGTTGCCCGCTACAAGTTAGCCGCAAGACTCCGGTGGGACGAAGTGACAGGAATTAATGTGAACAAAATGGCGGCGCCCAGGTCTTCGCGGGGCCAACTTTGAGGGGTTCGTTCTCAACTCTGAAAACGTTTTATCAAATGTTAATACATTTTCTGAACAAAGTACATCTGAAAAATGCTTTTGAGCCCTAATGTGTTTTTCACTCGGGCATCCCTTTAAGGGAGTCGAGAATGACGATATCTGTTATCGTGAGAAACTTGGCGCACTTATCGTACTCGGCTGTGCTCAAATCCTTAACCAGGCTTTACCGGCTTATCTGCATTGTAATTAAGTTTGTGAATCTTAATGGTACGATAAATAAAACTTCTACCTGAGATTCCGAGGGAATTGGGAGAAGAAACTCATGACCACAATAAGAACAAAAATCCCTGTATCCATCCTACCACATTTACGCGCATGTAAACAATAATTTGTGTTTTGTACAATACTAAAATATATTCAAGGTAATTTTCGAGTTACTTTTTTCGCGGCCACGTTGTGCCAGGCGCTCGTCTAAAATAGTTAAAGTGCAACTAACCCCTTTGCAATTTTTATATATATGAATCTTTGAAAGGTTTTGAGTACTTCTGCGAAGAAATTTTTGGTGTGTTGGCTAGTCTGTAGTAGTTAGTATTCAATTTGCTTTATTTCAAAAGCAAACAATAACAATACAAATATAGTGTAACAACTGGCGTTTACGATATTCTTCCGTATAGAACATTTTCATTTCAAAGACGGACTGGAAATATAACAATTAGCAATAGCTTTAATTGTACTTGTAAATAAACGACGCATGTATATCTAAAAAGGCCGGAGGAATCGAACGGAAGTTAACTTTAAAAAGATAACATCAAACATTTCTGGAAGTCTTTACCACAACTACTCGGATTTCGTCATAGAATTTGTCCTATCCTGATTCGATAATCTCATTCATGATCATCAGCATGCTGGCAGAATTCAGTACCATCACGTTTTATCTGTGTCCAGTATTGTTAGCCATTTCGGGTGACATTTATTTGGTCACAACTTCACCGCACCGAATTCACCAGTTGACTGAACGATTTTATTCAATAGCCAGAGAAGTGAAGTCGTTGATATCTAAATCAAATTTAACCAGTTTCTACTTAAGCTAAAACGAGAAATTCCCACGTCTTCCATCTAAGACGAGGTCTATTATACCCTAGGCGGTTGTATTTTTACTAATTCATTTAGTATTAATATCAAGATTCCTGCATTTCATATAGTCAAAACACAGCTTTATTAAACATATAATATTACAACGCCGTTCATATTTAAAACATTGACCATTGTTTTACTTTACTTCATAACAAATTAAAAAGCAACTCAAAGATTGTATTGTCTACTTCCTTCATTATTGATCGTAATATATTCAGCATAAACTATACTTTGCATTTCAGTGTATTCGATATTGGAAGAATTTTCGAGAATGTGATAGCTGCAGGGGAAAGAAAACCGCCTTGACTCGTGGATTATGCAGTTTATCAGTGTAGCACACGTCCTGAGGTATTTTCATTGTTTTAAATAAAACGATAAAACAATTTGTTTTATTAATGTTAATTAGTAATATGTTTGGAATTTCAGTTTATAAGATCGATCACTTAGACATTATTGATTAACAGTCGCATCTTTGGCAGATGTTAATGGTTGGAGCAAACTCAAACACACGACCCGCTAACGTTTTCAAAACTTTAACAATTGCATAGCGTTCATTCTCGCCAAACTGACATCCTTTGTTTGGCGAACTCTCACCAAATCACTGGTTATTCGATTTTTGCATGCATTCCTATAATCCCTAACTATTGTTTATATGTTCTTCATTAAAATCTCTGCTCTTTTATTACAAAAAAAACGTACAACTGGACGATTTGTACTAATTGGGAAAAGCTTCTCAAAAGCGGTACCAACTGAACAAACATCCAATAATATCAGTAACATGTGCTTATAAGTTATAATGAACTACATAATCAGAACTAATGAATTCGTTGCCAATACCAATACACCTTAAATATTCCGTAGGGCTTGTGCATGTCGATGATTAACTATATGACGCGAGGCTGCTATCAGAGGTAGGATTCTCACTAGTACTAGAAGGCAGGACACAAGCCACATATGAGACAACTGGCATAAATATATACAAGAATCAGGAGAAGAAAAAGGTGATGAAATTAAAGATGGGAACTTACGAAAACAGTTAATATAAAGGTAGTATCACATCCATTGCTCATTCCACTTAGCTTTTTTATTTTCCTGTGTATCGGTGAGATCTATTTGCAAGGGCTTACTAAAACGTTTGTGAAATGTAAACTGAACAACAAACTACAAGACAATCGGTGGAGTGAAATAGTGTTTCTATTGTGAATAGTTGGTATTTAATGTAATACAACAACGGTCTCGAAACTGGGATATAGTAATGTATTTGTATTTTATTTTGTCGTACAATAAGGGTACTGGAAACTTGTTTTACTTGTTTTTATTTTTATTTAATTTGCAGCAAAAAGAAAGAAAGAAACAAAAGACAGTTAAAAAATACGCTTAGATCAATAAATGATTACTTAGATGATAATGAATTAAAACTGTTGAAATACCATTATTTTGATCTTCCGCTAAGAAATACGAGAGTGTCAATAGTTCTGCAACCTTGAGTCGGTTTCACGTTTAACACCGGGGTCCTGTGAAAGTTTATAATTAGTACCAACTGTACTTTGGTTACCTTAACGAAATGTAATCATGCACACAGTCTGCCTTATCCATAACTTTTAGAAGCAAACTCGGCGCCATAGCTCGTTTATACCCGTTGTGCTGGTTTGTATTCAATTAAATATCACAGTCAAAATTTAACGCGTTTATTGATTTTGGGTGCGGTGAGGTTCATGATCACTTGACTCAATACAGTAAAATATCTTTTTTTTCTCAATCCTAGATGGCATCATCTACATCGTTTTCCTTGAATCATTTAAGCAATGTCCTTTTAATATAAGGAGTGGATATCGATATCCACCTATAAAATTTACGTCTGCATGAAGTAATTGTTACACTCTAAGTCTCTATCGTTTTAAATTCTAGCCTAAGTTATTACTATAGTTTGCGTATGAGGAACTTTTCTTTATAATTCTAGCTTTATTTTCATGCGGAAAACTTGCTGAAGTCGTTACTACACGACTAGTGAATACAACATAATCATTCATGAATATGCATAACGATATAATTAATACAAGCCCATTCGCACACTGGATAAGACAATTTTCATTCATGAAACGATGACTGAATCAGATATACTTTAATTAAGCGAGGACTCAAGTCAGTTTGGTTTCCCCAAAAGATAGCTTTTGCTAACAGTTTTGAGGCTCGATAAGATCTACAGCTTAACATGATAATTGAGTTCTACCCGATGTCTGCATGTCATTAATTTTCTTTGTGTCATACAGAAGTGAGAACAATATGAGCTAGAGCCAAAGAGAGCTCTGAATAGCTTATCTATAATTTACTTTGTTTTGTCCAAACTCCCTGTCTAATCGCTTGTCACTAATACTTCACACATCCGTAACAGAGTACTAGAAGGTGCAGCTTTGACAACCTATTTATTGAAGTGGGGGAAAACCTGTCGCAAATACCAACAAACATGAACGAGGTCCATGTTAAGGCGTAGGATTGTCAAGCTGGATGGTTCTGTTAGCGGGTAAGCCTATACAAGTGGTCGTACTACCTCTAGCGGGTGGCTACGAAACTCTGAATAATTGTGCCATTACTTTGCAGCCAATTTGAATACTCATGGACACGAACTTGATAATTCCAGCTCCACCGCACATTTTTGATTCGTCCACGCTAAGTAAAGCCTCGTCCTACGAACTTCGAAACAACGGCAATCGTTTATTTTTATGCTATTACTAGAAACTAAACTTCAAGGAGTCTTTTCGTGATTCCGCTATTTCGACGAAATAATATTTTTTGACTGAGCAGTTTCCGATGCAGCAGATAATCTCATCAAACGCGCCTTCGAAAACTAACGTGACAGGTTGATGGGAAATTGATGTACCAGGCACTGCATGCAAACCGGCAGTATTATCGAGCAAGTTATCAGCTAGATTCGTCCAACTCTTGATAACCCTTCATATTTATCCATTAGATTAGCAGAAAGCTGTCTTCGTCATTAAAATGACGGTTTTTCAAAAATCAAAAATAATATTGTTATGTAAACAGCTAAAGAGAGACCTGCAATTGGAACTCCACCTAAACTGAAAACACGCTGATCTCGGATCTGACATCCATATAGAGAGATACTTTGGACCTAAGTGTAAACTTGTTAAAGGGCTATTTAACTGCGATACATTAATCATACGACATTTTATGACATATGAGGGACAAATGTAGAAACGTTTTCTATTCCAACACCCGTAAACACATTAAGAATATATTAAAAGGTGACCCTTACAAATTGAAAATAACAACACTAAAAACGAGGGCTGTGAATGCAGTTATAGGATTAACTGAAGACTGATATATATAGTTGAAAGGCTTCACACTGTTAAATATTCAAGCAAGCATTGTCTTGGTTTTTTAGTCAGGATCAGGTGTTTTTCGTTACAATAGAGTCAAAGAAATGAGTTTCTAGAAACTGCGGGTTGCCGTAAGGACACCACTGCGAGTTATCCGAATGTTTCGCGAAGAACACTATTGATGATACAATAATAATTCAGTGTAGTTAATTCTCTGCTTGCGTTATCTATGTTTCTATGGGATAATAATTGCATGCCCTTAGAGAAAGACATGTTCTGCCATAATGAAGATCAATTGTTTACGATGTTTCAGTCGGAGGCTTAGAGACACTTGCTTTGTAAGTGAGCCATTATAATACGAATAATATGATAAGTTCATGCTTAAGCTTATAATGCCATAACTTTCGTCAACTGTACAGTACATCATCCAACGGTCATATTATCCCTGCAAGGGATTCTAGCCACGGGTGAAAGCCTTTCCAAACAGTAAAAGCGGATACTATTTACTACAAGTACTGACTATAATATATGCATGAGTGGCTAAGTTCATCGTACGATATCCCGGCCCCTTCCCCACCCCCAACAAGACCATTGCTGAAAATGTAACGACTGGAAACGGTCTCTAAAAGTAGCCGAGTCGTTATACTAAAAGGTACATGTTGGTGAACATTTATGCGATTTTTGAGTTGCAGAATGGCAATACACACATACTATATATGTATAACACATCGAGCGTTTTCTAGAAGGTTTTCTGAATTTTTTCACTACACACTTAGTCTCGATTTGTCTTTCTAAAATTCATAAGCTACATAACAGTTCTGTCTATAAATCAACATTTTAAAAACATTTTCGCAATTTCAAGCCGAACAAGAGAGCAGGTTGTGGCACAGTAACAATGATTCATTCGCCATGAGACAGTAGGTCGCCAACACTTAATCTACAAACAGTGCTTACTAAACGCTATCCACTGCTTTCTCATGCAATTTTTGTCTTAATTTAATTTTTATTCGTCTAACATAGAAATACCTTACTTAATGGATCTCATAAAGCCATACATGTCTTGTTTTGGAAAGCAGATCGGCGCAACGTCGATGCGGTTAATGTAATCGGCTTATTTGGGGTTACCATGATCTAACTGGAATTGTTTCAGCTGTTTCTGTTGTATTCAACAAATATATCTAATATCACGACTTCATAACGCATTATTTTACTAAGAAATTTTACATGTATTTCCTAGAGGGCGCACTCCAGAAATCATCATATACTTAACTCATTTAGTAACTGGTTATCTACTATAAAATGTACAGTACTAAGCCAAATGCTGTAAGATAAATTGTGTTGCAAGATTTGCGTTAGCTCTTCATATTCAATTAATTAAATGTTTTTAATTAAGTACCGTAGTGCTAGTACTGTCTACAATCTAAACTATAAGTTGTGTCGTAAACTGGAACATTAAGCTCGAAAGATGTTTTGCCATAAATGATACTGAAAGGTAAATATTACTACCTTTTAGATGTATGTAAACTGGTATTTAGTAGGCATGTATAATTTCATTAATAGGATATTTCTATAATGTAGTTATGTGGTTTTCTTTCTCTCGGATAATTTTTGATACGATCATAAAATAAGCTATTTGTATTCAACTTGGATTCGGTCATGAATTGATGGATTGATGGAATTGATGGTAAAATTTGGTTGCTTACGCGTTCGAGTGTTTAATTATAGAGGGTTTGGTTTCATTGCGCTCAAAACATTTTCAATGTATTAATGTGTTTCACCAAAGACAGTCAATATCCTAAAGCCGGCCCGAACTCAAGAACCGTGACATCCGTAAACCATCGATCTCTCGAAGGCTGCAATCACGGCAAAAGTTCCGTTTCCTTATCTAGATGTCCGATTGTGTACGTAGTAGAATAGTTTCTGTTGAATTAGAAAATATGAGTGATTTAACAAGCTGGCCGCTTCCCAAAATGCATTCTATGGCAATTATAAACTAATCAAAACCACATCTAAAAAGATATTGGAATATAACGAATAACCAAGTTAATTCATGTAGACATCAAACTCGTCTCAGACAAGCAACAAATTACAACTGATTGGTATCAATGAATATAATTTGAAGTGCCCCTCAACCCTTTTGCAATTTTTATATATATGAAACTTTGAAAGGTTTTGAGTACTTCTGCGAAGAAATTTTTGGCTTACAGAGGATACTCCATGTTCTAGGCTTGTTTGAAATGGTGAAAATGTGATCTCTCCTGACCCATTACCGTGTAAGAAAAAGCCTGGGTCGATTCCCTATCTTACGTCCTCCAATTCATTCGACTTTGCAATAACTTTAATACATATTTAGCATTTTGTCTAAAATAGCTGTTTTCTTTACTAAAATCTGACAGACTGTGTATATTCTCTATATATCGATGTTGTTGTGATAGAAAGGCGTCATGGACAATAATGCATTAATGAGGTGACGTACGATAGGGAATCGACCCAGGCTTTTTCTTACACGGTAATGGGTCAGGAAAGGTCAAATTTTCACCATGTCAAACGAGCCTAGAACATAGAGTATCCTCTGTAAGCCAAATATTTCTTCGCAGAAGTACTCAAAACCTTTCAAAGGTTCATATATATAAAAATTGCAAAAGGGTTGAGGGGCACTTTAAGGAACATCTAAACTATGAAAGTATTTTCATATGAAAAGTATAGGTGAACAATTTTGACATGCTGTTGGAAATCCTTCGATGTTAATGGATTAAAAATAACCTCCATAAGGTACTTATATGTCAAAACGGCAGGTATATTGTCTGTAGTGTGGTTTTATGGCCCGGCGCCCTGCGAGCCAAAATGTGACACTAGACTTCAAAGTTTCGCTAATCTAGCTAAGTGACACATTAGAATATAGTAGAGTATAAGTACACCGCCTAACATTGATTTCAGATCATTCTAAAACGTCTATCTCATGCATGCACATTATGCAAATTAGGTGTACGCAAATTTCCAAAATAGCTCTTTGAGATGACAGTGGTTGTTTCCATGTTAGAGATCTCAGTTTACTGATATCGAAAATCAGCACGTGTGAATATAAGGTGTATTGAGAAACTGCTCAGCTCAACTGAAGATAAAAAAGATGTCAAGTTGATAACTAAACTAATAAAACTCTTAACTCTTGCAATGTCCCCCTTGACCCTCGGTCTTTTCCATTTAGGACTGCTCCCGCGATTTCTACCTCTGACTGGACATGCGCATATTTCAGTTGCAGACCTGTCAGTCAAGTGTTTTACAAATTTTAAGCGATTACCAGGTCTCCCCGGCCAAAGTTTACGGATAGATGAGTGCGTGAGTAAGTGATACTCTCGATTTTTCCATTTACCGAAGAGGGAGTCAGATAGTAAAATAGAACGGCTGAGATCTTGAAAGCCGAAAGTGCATAATTATTATAAGTGCGTGCAGACATCATTAAATACTTTGGATTGGAGAAGATTTCGTATGAGTGGTACAAACTGTGGCATGTCGATCCGTAGTCTTATTGTAACCGTGCTGTACCGTAACTCTGTAATTCGATTGGATCAGCAGGATAATTAAAAACAATGGAAACCATTTCAGCCTCACGGCATGCCGTACAGCCGTAACCGTGCCGTAGTCATTAGGGAATTTAAGATACGATGACTACGGTCTACGACTACGGACGCGTGCCAATAAAGGACACTCGTGTTGGTTTCATTTTACCGTAGCGAGTCGACGATGGCGAGAAGTCGGCGTGTTTTTCGTAGTCACCACAAGAGAGTACGTTAGTCGGATTTAATGTAAGAAATTCACCACTCTTTTGGATATGTCAATAGCTAACCTTTAAAATACACAATAAATTGCTCTCTGTTCGAGTTTACAGCGTTTTTGGGCATAACTTATGCGGGAATTTTGGTCAATTTGATCGGTAACGCGTTGGTTTCAGCTCAGTCTCGCCAAAATGTTGAAATTTTCGCAACATTCGTTGCGTACTCGGCCCAGTACTCTAGACGACCGCTAGGCACGTCCAACCGTAGTCGAAGTAGTCGTATCTTAAATTCGCTAATGTCGTAGTTTGTCCCCTCCTCATATATGAAATTGTTTTATCATAGTATGGCCAGTACGGCCCTGCGCGCGCTTTAATTACCATTTATAAAGTGATGTGATGAGGACTGTTCGTGTTTCAAATTAGCCTGCTTGCATCTGCTTCTTCTCCCCCACCCCGCTCCCCCCTCCATTTGTCATTCGATCCCAGGTCTCAATCACGCTCGGCCAATATGGCGGCGGCTTCGATGATCCGTTTGCTGCGCGAAAAAACACCCTCCACCGCCTGCAAGCAGGCTAGTTTCAAATCAACAAGGTCGCCGTCCAGCCATGCTCGATATTTTGCTTGTTGTTTTGCCATTTGAAAATGGTAATATCATAAAAAAGTCGGGCAGGATGGGAAAATATTTGTACGGACCTCGCGATGTGCAATTATTTTCCCATCCGGCCTTCTCACTCAGTCAATAAGTACCTACGTACCTATGTATACATCAAATAGTAAGTATTGTCATGCATTCGATACCGATTAATTGAAAGATGTTCCTTATGTTCTATAAAATGGTGTATACTAAGGATGTGTTTCTGTGGGAGAATCCGAACCCTTGAATCCATGCAAAACAATATGTTTCCGTTTCTTTGCCATAGATAGAGTGATCAACCTTATTTATTATCCACGCTGGCCGCCCATCCACTATTAAGCTGGTTTCCATAAGAGGCGTGTTAATACATAGAACTATACAAGACAAATTCTAATTACAATATAGCATCGATAAATAAAATGATAAAATACACACTGGTATATCAGTACAGCTGAAGAGGGCTGAATGGCCGAAACGTTCTAAATATTTTTATTTTACAGTTATGAGTTGCCTGTCTTTGCCATTTCTATTAATCTTATTGAACTCCTCGCAAAGCACGGTCTGTGAATCCTTGGATCCTCGTAGCTGGACTATCCGTTGGAATAAGGCTTTGGATCTTTATTACAAGTTATGTACATGTATATATATATATATATGCATATCAGTAGGCCTAGGTCCTCTTACTATGGCTATATCGATCCCTTGAGGTTTGCATAACGAAAACAATTCGTCTAGTCTTAGCACTGGGGCCAACTTTTCTTCATGTACACAGCCCCTTAGCGAGATAAACAAATGTTTAAAATCGTTTAAACTCTCATTTGTGTCGAATTATAATGTGGTTTACGTTTAAAATCGTTTTAAACTCTCATTTGTGTCGAATTATATCATATACTGTGATGGAGATTTAAAACGTTGACAGTACAATAATTTTTGAACTCATCTGAGTTAATAATATAGAAATGAAAGAAGGATATTTTGAGAGTATTTTAGTTTTTATTTCGTTAAAAAACGGTGCAGCGTTTAAGTTGTCTCGATTGAATCTCCGAAGCCACTTTGCGAATTTAAACAGAATGTCATAAGTTTTAAGATTTTTGCCTGATTCTGCTCAAATGTTCACAAATAGTACACTATGTAAAACCTCGGCTCTGATGTGCTCCTCTTTGAAAAATTATATCTCCAATTGTAGATATTTCTCAGCGATAGGATTTGGTGTATTACTCTTATGAAAGATTGAATTTATATAGCTCAGAAACGTTAAAAAATTCTCTTGAGCGGCTTTTTGATATCCTGGAATTTTTAGATTTTGAGTTTTTGCAATTTTTCTACTGGATCGAAAGAAATATTCACAACTTTTGTTTTGTTTTTGGTAGCACACTTTTATTTACTAAGCTTTGGCAAATACTTTTAACCAGCTTGGATTCTAATCACTTCCGTTGACAGAAAGCTACGGTCCTTTCAATTTTGACAACGTTACTAAGGTGAGAAATTCAGAGCCCAAACTTTGGCCAATTCAGCCCAAGGGATTTCGATAAAATTTGCACCGTGTATGTGTGTTATAAGTTTGAACAGTTTCCAGTTATTTGAAAACAAATCGTTCGCCTAGATCTCGAAATGTCAAAAAAGTGGGGTTGATTTACGTCACACTGAAACGTCATTAGTATGTCTGAACGGGTCAAATTTTGACATTATCAGTTGTCAGTCTATAAATTGTGCACTAGCTGTTTGTGAAGATCTGAGCAGAATTTGGCAAAAATCTTAAAAGTTATGACATTTTGTTTAAATTCACGAAGTGGCTTCGGAGCTCGAGTTAAAGTGCCTTATAAGCCCTAGCCAGAAATAATTTATTTGGGCGCAGTAAAGTGTCTTAAATCTTGTTCAACCATTTTTGGGCGATTTATGGTCGTAGTTTTACTATAAAAAGCATTACAAATCCTTGAAATGACGTCATTTAAGGGCGTTATGCTAATGTTGTCCTAAACTAAGGGCCTGTTTACATGACACGTTTAATCCCGCGGCGACATTTCTTATCAAATTTCTTTATAGTTGGATTAAGATCATTCCCTGTAAAAAATGTAATGTTATGAGGGATAAAGTCGTACACAAAACAACCAAGAGACCATAAACATAAACAACTAATTTTCATCTCGTGACACATCTTGCCTCGGGAGCAGTAAACGCGTCATGTAAACCCTTAGATTATTGAGCAACTAAAGAAAGGCGACTGACCGGCTACCGCTTTTGCTATTGAAAATGTGTGATCAAAATATTGCATGCCAAAATGGCAGAGTTTCACGGTTGAACTTGCTACTTCGTTACCGTCAAACAGAAAGGAAACAATTAAGCCTATTATGTCTCTTTGTGTCTACCAAAGCAACAACTGTCAAGAAAGTTTGATGGAAATATAAAGGATATATATACATGATATATGTAAGTCTTTTGCAGAGTTTTTTTGTTTCATTGTATATAATCAATATGTACAGTCAATGCCAAAAAGGTTGTCCAGCAGAACATAATATAATACTATAATATCCATTGTTTTGGGCTATTGTCTAGACCAAGACAATATATGGCCCAAAACAATGGATATTATAGTATTATATTATGTTCTGCTGGACAACCTTTTTGGCATTGACTGTATATATATATATATATATAAAAACAGTCGATGCCAAAAAGGTTGTCCAGCAGAACATAATATAATACTTTAATATCCATTGTTTTGGGCTATTGTCTTGGTCAAAACAATAGGCCAAAACAATGGATATTGTAGTATTATATTATGTTCTGCTGGACAACCTTTTTGGCATCGACTGTATATATATATATATATATATATATATATACAGCGAAGTGCAAAAACTTTGACCCCCGCTCCTCAACTATATCAATATATCGGGTGCATTATGGGTAGGAGTAAGTTCAATAAAATGCAACTACAGCCAAATATCCGCGCGCGTTTGCAAATCGTCATAGCGAAGACTTATGCAGTTGATTTAATGCTCAAGATTTCATCTAGAATACAACATTTTTACTCGGGACAGGCAGGACAGCTTAAATAAACCTGAGTATTTAAATGCACTCTATATATTTACTGTTAGATCGAATATTTGCAAAACAGAACATATCCCTGGTCGGCGGAAGAGAACGAGAAATGATCATGCCGAATTCAGGTTCGAAGCGTGAATTCAGAGCTATTTGTGAAGCTGTTGGGATATCTTCTGATGACCTAAAATATCGAGATAACCCATGAAGAGGAGACATGATTACACCTGATCTGTGGGTTCAGGGCCAATATCAATTCGTTTGAAACTTTGACATTCTACATTTGTTGTCAGTGATTCTAAACCAAAACTGAGAGCGATGAAAAAATTCAGCTCGCTATCAGCGCAGGTATTCCGTTCTCTGTCTTATACTTCTGTGAAGACTGAACTGATCAGTGTTATTAGACTGATATAACGTTTCAAAGAGCAGAATGAAAGGATTCATATGTACTGACCGGAGCTGACCGGATTCACAGATTGCACAAGAGCCTGGCTTATAGTTGGAAAACGTATCGACAAAGCAAAATATACACTTTATAGTGTAACGTAAGGAAACCTCTTACAGTTTGAACATCGAATCGTTTTCTTTAACTGTTGTGTAATGTTTATTTTTAGCTGATCCCAATGAGACGAAATTCACAATCTGATGAAAAAACTGATGTTGTTCCGAGCTGCAATATAATTACAAAATGAAACTTCGAAAATTAAATATTCAAACGTTTGTCGCGGCTCGTTATCTACGAAATTAGGAAACTAGGATTCACAATAAAGTGATGTTGTTAAATGGGACCATAGCTGCTAACGTTTTTGGTTTAATGACGAAGCTAAATAAACAGTTTCGTCACAATTTAAATAGCATACAAAATACATTTTAAGAATGAAAGAAAACTGTGCAACAATAATAAGAACATTCAGCAATGCGAATCCAAGAATTATCGAACGTACCTTTCATAAAAGCTTTTACTAAAAAAATTATACCAAAAAACAGGATCCCTCCGAACCTTGAATAAAACTGGATAAGAGAATTTCAAGAGGAATAACTAAGAGTTTATTAGAATTTTTTAGAATCGTTTAATACCATAAAATATGGCAATGATATGGGATACGTTAATTTCTACCGTTTCTTAATCAATATAATTAAATGTTTTATGAATTTGTTGTCAATAAATTTATAAAATTGTGTAAACCTTTTAGCTATTTTAATCTCTTCAATTTTCCGCGAAACCTTTCCAAAATAGCGTTGAATTCTTGCTTCGCAGATGAAATTCGGCATGATAGTTCCGTCCGCGTTACGTTCTGCTAAAGTAAACATTAATTTATAATATAAAATCAGGAAAAATATTTGTCCAAACAGAAAATATAGAGTGCATTTACTTTACTTTAAACTTTCCTGCCTGTTCCGAGTAAAAGTGTTGTATTCTAGATAAATTCTTGAAATTTAAATCAACTACGTACACAAGTCTTCGCTGTGATGATTTGCAAACGCGCTCGGATATTTGGTTGTAGTTGCATTTTAATGAACTTACTCCTACCCATAATGCACCCGATATATTGATATAGTTGAGGAGCGGGGGTCAAAGTTTTTGCACTTCGCTGTATATATATATATATATATATATATATATAATCAGGGAAAGCGGTGAAGTCTTCATCGGCTATTGAGAGTGCTCAATATATATATATATATAATAATAATATATATACATACTGTTTATAAATAAATATATATATATATATTTACATACTTTATCTACATTATATATATATACTAAAATATTAAGAAGACATTCTATTTTTTAAAGTAAATCTAGATGAAGAAAGTTTCTTACAAAACATCTCAAGCGAATTCGAATCTCTTATGTCATCTGGTATTTGATTCCATAATTTCGCTCCACTGTAGCTTATGCTATTCTTTATAAATTCGGTCCTAGGTCGTGGTCCCTCATAAATTGTCACTACTGACTGTGTTGATTTTTGAAAGATATTGGAAATTCTCGTGGGAGCTGAATCATGAAGTGTTTTGTACATGAGCCTCGCCACCGTTTGTTCTCTCCTCTCATCTAATGTTACCCACCCAAGAGAGTTTAGAGCCAATTTTAATTACCTATATCATTATGACGTCACGGCTTGTTTATGAGGGGGACAGAATCGACATGAACAATAGAATTTTGAACTAAATCTGCTCTGCTGAGGAAAATTTAACTTCGAATTGTCTGGTTTCCAGATATTAGCTGTATCAATGTTTATCCCATAATATTTACCGTATTTGGTGGCTATTACCGCTATTCTGCGTTTTACAAAATGCATTTGACAGCGATTTCCTTTGTGTTGTTGCTGTCTTGTCCCCCTCCCACGACCGTGATCCTTAGCGTTTAAACAATAGATTGTTTTGATATGACGTCATAATGATATAGGTCAATTGTCCAGCTTCATTTTTAAAATCATTATCACCCTAGCAGATTTGGGAGTTTTTGTAGGCGCTCAGAGAATCCACAGCCCATTGAATCCCAAACCTCACAACAGTAGTCGAAGTGGGGCTGTACGAGTACATTATAGACCGCTACAAGTGCAGCGACCTCATAAACCTCACAATATTTATTTATTTATTAAATAATATTTATACACAAAACGTCTAACAGATAAAATATCTGATTTCCATAGAAGTCGTGTCTAACCATTTACATATAATACATTATTATAAAAACTGGCTTATATGTTGGGTTTTGAACAATATATTTGCAATAGGCCGAATAATATATAACAAATACAGGAAAGCCATCTTGTTTTGTTCTAAAATATACAATTTGAATAAATGTCCTGTGCTTTTTTTTCAAAGAAGTCATTCACAGTTGGTCACTGACCAACCAAACCACTAATGCTTTGAATGCTTATTCAATTCACATATAACTAATAATATAACTAATAACAGTGTGTAACTGATAAATTCACTTGCATCTTAAATTTTGCGACAACCACTATGTTGAATAATGAAATTAAGGGATCGTTCGATTGACCGTATTACAGAACAAGAATATATTACAAATCGCTTATATCGGGATATTTTAGCCACTGGGATTATAAGTGTTCCTGAATATCATCTCAAAATGTGCCTGAACCAGTGATTTCCAGAGACTATTCCATAAATTCTTATTCTGGAATACGGTCACTCGAACACGCCCTAATGAATATTCTTACAAATGATCATCATTTGCATTGAAAAAACATATCGATATTGAAAAGTATAAGTACATTAAAATTTAGATATGGTCGATCTAAAATGTTTAATTCTAATTATTTTCGATGAAACGAGGAATTCGTTAATGATGCAGCCGGATAAACAAATTACTGTTGTTTTTGGTTAACTCACACTCAGTTAATGCATTTGTATGACTATAAAAGCTGCCCGACGTATGACACAGATCCACTCCACATTTAACAGATTTTTAACTGACAGATGTAGAAGTGCTGGTGTCTATAACGTCCTCCCTCACTCACTTACTCCGATCCCTCGCCCGCTTGCTCTCTCGCTGCCTCACTCACCCCATCGCTCGCTGGGTATATTCAAATGCGCTTCACAAGAATATTTGTTGTGGCACGAACTGCTTGAAGGAATGTGTGGGAAGGGTTTTCATTTATATAACGCAAATTATATATGAGCATGTTCAAATGCGCTTCACGATAATATTTTTGTGATACGGACTGCTTGTCTGGCGCAATGCGCAATTATGTTGTCTGGAGACAATCGATAATCACCTACTCTTTCTCGAAATAGCGCAACAGGTTCTTTTAGGTCCCCCTCATATAGATTAGAAGAGGAGCCCAAGGACGCGGCTAGAGTTCGAACCCCCGACCTCCCGCACTCTAGACCGTACTCTACCAACTGAGCTAACCAGTGAACCTCTGACCTTCCGCACTCTAGACCGTGTTCTACCAACTGAGCTAACCAGTGAACCCCTGACCTTCCGCACTCTAGACCGTGCTCTACCAACTGAGCTAACCAGTGAACCCCTGACCTTCCGCACTCTAGACCGTACTCTACCAACTGAGCTAACCAGTGAACCTCTGACCTTCCGCACTCTAGACTGTGCTCTACCAACTGAGCTAACCAGTGAACCCCTGACCTCACACACTCTAGACTGTGCTCTACCAACTGAGCTAACCAGTGAACCCTGACCTTCCGCACTCTAGACCGTGCTCTACCAACTGAGCTAACCAGTGAACCCCTGACCTCCCACACTCTAGACCGTGCTCTACCAACTGAGCTAACCAATGAGGCGAAAAATTAGATTAAAAAGGCAACAACAATAATCAAGTATTTATGTTGTCATGCGCAAGCCACATACAATTTGCGCTATATAAATAAATATCATTACCGTAAGGGTTGCCATTATTTTCGAGTGATTTCTTGTCTGGTTTATCTTTTATAGCACATGCGGTAAATGGTAAGGGAGCTCACCTCTCACCAAGGTCACTCGCTCCTTTGGATGTTTTACGTGATGATCAGTATAAGTGCATCAAGGCCATTACCATCGCCTGCTCCGCGACGAGGTTGCAGACAAAGAGAGAGAACAGCACCGAATCCTGGACCTCGACAGACAGGGAAGCACAAGCCAAAATCTACCGGTGCGAAAGTAGTCATTAATGTCGGTGGCAGGAAGTTTATTACATGGAAAGAAACGTTAAAGCGTTTTCCTGACACTTTGCTAGGAAACGAGCAGCTTTCTTCGAAATTCTACGATGCGCAGCGCAAGGAGTACTTTATTGATCGCGACCCTCACTTGTTTCGTTACGTCCTAAACTATTATCGTAATGGCAAGCTTCATCGATCACTAGAGGACTGTACCGAGAGTTTTGAAGAGGAACTTACATTCTATGGTATTATGCCAAAGGAAGTCCATGACTGCTGCTTCGACGAGGACCAAGATCAGGAACAACAGGAACAGGAGAAAAAACAACAAGAGGAGGAGGAAAATGCTATAGTGTATATCCCAAATACACGTCGGGAAAAGTTTAAGCACTATATATGGCAGACATTGGAGGGAGATGTCGAAAGTGGACCTAGGGCTATCATTGGCATGGGATTTATATACTTTGTTGGGATCTTTATTATTCTTAGTATATTCACAACAGTGTACGAGACTGTACCGTGTGTCGATGATGCTCAGGCATGCGCAGAAAGGACTAGAATTCTTGACTTATTGGACGTCGTGTGCATTGGTATTTTCACGTTCGAGTTTGTACTACGGGTGTTGGTCAATCCAGATTTTGTAGCGTTTACCAAAACTCCAATGAATATTATCGACTTCCTCTCGATATTGCCTTTTTACGCAAGACTAATACTTCAGTCCGTGGTAGGGTCCAACTTGGAAGCCTTCGTAGTTCTTAGAGTTCTAAGAGTTTTCCGTGTTTTCAAACTTTCTCGACATTCTAAAAGGCTTCAGCGTTTTGGATTAGCAATGGTGTCGTGTGTGAAAGACTTGACGTCATTAATGTTCGTATTGCTCATATTCATAGTACTCTTTTCAAGCATGATGTATTTTATAGAGCGAGGAGCCGTAGAGGGTGTATTTACAAGCATACCAGACAGCATGTGGTACACCATTGTGACAATGATTACCTTAGGGTAAGTACTATGTACTGGCATCTTAAAAATGGTTATACGATGTATATAACAGATATATACTCATCGCTAACGCGCGCTCTGATTGGGCAAAGCTATGACTTTGTGAGACAGTAGAAAACGGAAATGACGTCATATCTATATTTATATAATAGGTCAAAATCGAAATGAACTTAACGACAAATTAAACTGGATATGGCGATTTTTGTTTCAGTTCAAAGTGAAACTGACAGAGAGCTAATCGGACTTAAATGCATGACGATGGTCAAAACGGCTCCTAAATTAAGGTGACAGAGAAGAGATGAAATTACAACAAGACAGTTTACTGTCCCCAGTGGCAGGTGTAGCGTACGTTAAGGCCTGTGCCTTTCTTCGCTCTTAAAAATACGTCAAATCAGTAAAGCAAATATAACAGGGCTCGCAATTTGTAGCTTCTTGTGATTTTTGTAGCTTTTACATGTTCTACATCTCCGGAACCCGCAGTCTTTGTCAGTTTTTAATATTCCAACTTAACTTCGTGCACAGTACAACTGAAATCCAAATAGTGATTGGCTAATGACAGTGCTTTATTGGAGTGGCCACAGCATGTTGTGCACTCAGTTTGAATATTAAATGTTAGAGACTTTATGTTTGTGTTTTATTGACAAATACAGATACTTGCTGATTGTTCGATGAACTCAAAAGTTCTTCATACTGCCTTCGGCTTCATGCAGTATTAATTATTTATCAAGAGTCATGCTTCGTCAGCGGTAATCATTTACTCAAACCATTTCCCCACCCACAATCGCCTCTTAGCTCCTGAGAAGGGCTAACGCTCAAAACTATACCTGCTACTCGCTTCCCGCATACCTTTATCGACTTTTAGTATTAGAAAAACTCTGAATTTGTAACCTGCTTTCTGATGAAGCTGATCAAAGTCAGAACCCGGCTAATCCACAGATCGAATTGGAATTTAGCGAGGTGGTTTTTGCGGAGAAAGTAAAACCCTCGGAGCAAGGGCGAGATACCAACACATTCAGCTCACATATGGCGCCGCATCCGGGGATCAAACCCGGCCACAGAGGTGAGAACCGAAGCGCTTAATCACTACGCCACCCCAGCTCCCCCGGTTGATTATACAAGTGTTTATCTTCCCTACACTAGCTTTAAATGCCTATAAGCCCAAATGTGTTATCACTGAAATCGATTCTACGTCAAGAAAATAGATGAATAGTACAATTAACATTTGGGCCGCGTCGGACATAAAGGGCCTGGACGACATTCAAGTTAAATAATTCCTACAAGAAATTGACAACAAAAATCAGGGGTGAAATTTATGTGATTTTGATGCAAGGGCCCAATTACAAATATGACCACAAAAGTTAGGAATCCTGTCAGAGGGGATGATTTTGATGTATGACATTTATTTATACCTGCTGGCATTAAAGAGTAAAAAATAAATAAGATGAACAAGATGATCACGTTTTGGACAAAACAATTCTTTTCTGCAGTCATTCTACTCCCCGTAGCTCATAATATGATTTTAGCAATAGTACAAGTTACACCTTGAAACAATCGTCTGATAAGGAATCATTTGCGCCTGCTAAAATTGTGATCACACCCTCGTGTAAAAATATCGTACATTTCGTCTTCGATTTCACTGGTCAATTTCATGAAATCAACACTACTTGTTAGTAGCACAATGTGGCGCTCGCGATGCATATTGTAATCGCACCACAACGATAAAAACATGGTACAATTTCAAAATACCTTTACATATTATGTCGTCCGGGCCCTTTTTGCCTGACGTGGCCCATTTCTTAATTTGAGATTTGCGTCTGAGTTACAAAGGTTTATAGTTCTAATATGCTAATGTAGACGTCACAGGAGACATATATATAATTTACTATACAAAAACGTCATGGCAGAGATGATGTTTTTTAAACATCCATGTTATATTTGGGTGATTTGATCAAATAATAGTTTCATTCACAAGGAGAAAGAAATGACATTATGTTGGCCTCCTGTGACGTCACGTCATTAGCATATTGGATATAGAAACCTCTATAACGCATAGACGCAACACTCAGATCAAGAAATATATTACTATTCAACTATTCAACTATTCACTTGATGTTGCATCGGTATTAATGATTAAAAAAATGGACTTATTGGCACTTTAAAGAATAACCCGCACTATAAAAGGGATTGCTCCTCTCCTTTTTTCGCCCTTTTGGGATTCGACATTTGAAATTAAAATTGAGAACAATAAATCAAGTAAGCAAGTTATTAGTCCTCTCCTGTTGGAATACTAAATTGCTGATGCTAAAATTAAAATAAGCTAAAAAAAAGTAAACAGCAGGACGCTAGTTGCTGTCAATAGCTATTTTACGCATTAAACACTCAAGTGTTGATAACAAAAGTCAGAGAACTCCAGCGGAACATCACATGTTGCATGCAGAGCTTTGAATAGAGATGTTCACTTGACAAAGGCTGAGTGACAACTGAAGGTGTGACAGCGCCTGGCAGAGGCTTTTATAGTGCAGGTCCTTGCTGTTTAACAGGACCTAGTTATCGCCTCACTGGTTCAGTGGCACAGTTGGTAGAGCACGGTATAGAGTGCAGGAGGTCGGGGTTCGAATCCCAGCCGCGTCCTTGGGCAGGGACATCTAAACCGTTGGCTTTGTCTCCTTCCTCTTCTATTCTGTACGAGGGGCAGGTAAAATAACCTGTTGTGTTATTTCAAAAAAAGAGTAGGGCATTGTCTCTCGATACAACAGCCTAGTTGCTGCCAATAGCTATTTTACGCATTAGGTATTATGAGTTACAAACAGTTACTCATGATTGTAAACTACACGGCAGCACATTACGCCACAATAGCAGTCTGTATCACAAAAAATAGCCTTGTGAAGCGCATTTGAATATATTCATATAGATTTGCGCTATATAAATGAATATCTTTACCTTTTTTTTTGTTATCTATTCTATGGAATCACATTCATAACTGTTGACTCATTAATCTTTGCACACAGGTATGGAGACATGGTTCCATCCACCATCCCTGGACGACTATTAGGAGCACTTTGTTGCGTAGCTGGTGTAATACTGATTTCGTTACCAATTCCCATTATTCAAGAGAAGGACATTTTTAAGAAAAACATGTTAACTGTTTATAATGTTGATGATCTTAAGAAAAAGATCGATCAGATGAAGAAAGGCGGCGGCGATCCTGCTGACGAAGTACTGTGAGGATTAACAGAACCCACATCGCGGCAAAACGTTACGCTCCGCTGGCCAAAAGAACGGAGGCTCTGGTGTTCAAATATAAGTTTTCGAGGTCTTAAATGTTTTAGTAAATAACTTCATAACCTAGTAAACTCACAGTGAGTTACAAATTAAGAAAACTCCAACCTGTTAGAGCTTTAGGCTTAGCTTTTTACAAGAGACCATCACCTAAGAGAAGCGATCTTCCATATTGGGGTCTCTCCACATGATAGTCGGCGCAGATTTATTTTTCGCTTGCATAAACTAGTTGGACTATTTTTACCACTCTATCCGATTGGCTGTTGGTGTCACGTGTCCAAATGGGCCTACTCGCGTCGAGATCGGAAGCAGAAAATAAAAGAAGGCATCCAGTGTTCATATCTGAAACAAAACTTTTCAAACCAGCAGCATTCACAATGTTCTACTTCCACAGTTCACATTACGGTGTTGCAAAAACATGTCCGATTGTTTACGATAACTAGCTTCTCTTTCTAATTTATTTAGCGAATTGCAAGCGTCTGTTTACGATATTTCAAACTCAGTCAGTCGGCGTTTGTTTCGTTTTATATGAAAGCGGATTGAAATGTATTCTGCAATTCTTTGAGAATGTTCGCTCGCTACAAACTGAACATTTAAATAATTATAAACATCAGATAGAGCAAATAACCCGGATAATTCTGAATCTATAATGCATAGCTATAGTATACGTGAATATGAGGGACATGGAATATGTAAGTACAGTATTTGGAAAGCGAACGGAACGGGCTGGCGGGAGTTTATAATTTCTCGGAGTTGTGGTCAAAACTCGATGCGTGCTTGCCATAAACTGAACGTTTCTAAAATGATTTGCATGAAATATATTGATAGAGCAAATAATCCCATCACTGGTTCCCCAGGTTTGTTATCTAGCTTTCAAAAACTCATCAATAATTAATGACATTTTGTCCAGTCAGATGAAGCAAATCAGTCACGTGCATGCTCCTTTATACCTGATAAAATCTCATCATTCTAAAAAGCCCGCGGAGGGATTTGAATTTCAGCTTTCTCATTGAATTGCTAATTAGGATGAACGTTTTATATAAAGAATACTAATGAACATGAAATTTTATATAAAGTTTCATCCTAATTAAGACCCAAAGATAGCAAATAAGGTACCTAGATAATAAATTTTGCACTAAATTTACTAATATCAGCAGACTACCGAGATACACAGATAATATTTTTAAAATAAAGTTGTCCAACCACCATTAACTTGTTTACCGAGCCACTGTTTCGTTCCATTATTAAACTGACCAAACTCAAAGCCGTAAAATAATAAAAACGTGCGTCAAACTTACATATTTTGTGCCGGAGTCAAAAATTTAGAGTCTGCCGCCATGTCAGTCACATCGCTTTCCAAGTCTTGAACTTTATCGATGTAAACCACGACACCTTCAAGTGCAGGTTCTTCTTGCATTGCGAAACGCCGTTTCAAACAACATAATGTACATGCCTATGAACTACAGGGAACAAGTATTTATAAGGCAAGCGAAGTTTAAATAACAACGATGAGGGATTGGTAATTCATTTTAATTTTTGGGAGACTTTCCATGCTCGCTCGCTACAAAACTGAACGTTTACGGCTTCATTTCCTTTGATAGTTTCACGAAATTCAGGTCACTTCCCATTTTATTTTCACGGTTTCCAGGTCACATCCGAAGTTCTTACCGGTCTGGCTTAATACAGCCAACAGTTTCCCAGTCAAATCAATACGGCAATATTTTTAACGAGTTTTCATTCGAGATACACTCCGTCCCAACTCAGCTGTTCGTACGGCTTGTAAAGGCAGTGGTAAGCTTATAATATAAAATTTCAAAGTTCATTTTCACGAGTCTTCAAGCCAGATCAGGTCATATCCATCCGGGTAGTAAGTTTAGGGAACAATAGAGTAGTCAGAGCCAGTTTTGAAGCGCCGTCTTCGTGAATTCAACAAAGGGATGGAGCGAGTAAAACCCGTGAGGAGCTGGAACCGAATCTGAAAATAGCATCGTGACGATCACCGAGCTGAATTGGCGTAGACTATCATAGGGTACGAGATCAGTTCTATTAGGTGATGGTCTCTTACTTTTAAGTAGTTCTGGTGTTTAATTTCGCGAACCATTTCACATATACGTACCTAAAATTAGAAACATGGGCGCTTGCCTTTGTTTTCTTTTTAGTTTAGGCGGGAAACTGGCGGGATGCGCGCGCTGGGCTCATCAAAATCGTATGTGCGTGACGTTTTGCCGCGGTGTGAACAGAACCAAGCAGGGAAGTACAGGGATGTTTGCTTCACCTTCTGAAAGAAAAAGCAGACCAAATATTTATGAGATGAACCACGTTCTTGACAAAGAAGAGAGGAAATGGAGTTAAGAACATGAAAGGGAGAGAACATGAGCAACGCCTTGAAAGAATGTTAGGAAACTATATCTCTATAAATGCTTTGATATTTTGTAGAAAATTGCTTGCATATTTTAACAACTCAATTAACTAGAATGCGTTGGAAATACTGCTCGGATGAGAACCTTAAAAAAAATATTCCAACTATTTTAATGGCTCTAAGAACTATTCAATTAGCTCAGGCTATCAATCTAAAATTATGAATGAACTGTCCAACCAAAAGGTTGCTGATAAAAATACAACTGGAGACATTTACCTTAAATCAAATTTACTTATTAAGGAGGGATATTTCTAATTGTCGCGTAATTAATTTGAAGAAAGCGCAAAAAACTAGCCAATTCTCGCTTTGGATTAACACTCTTGGTTTAACTCTTGACTGATAATTGTTTTAGCATTGTACAAAGTTAGTTTGGTTTTCTTGCTTTTCTTTGGAAATTTAGTCAGACATTGTACATCAAACTTTTTGACTAATGACTACTTTTTGTCTGGTGAGAACTTGACACCATAAATGTTATGATTATGATTTTTCTGTTACATTTTCAATGCAATTGTTCAGGAAAACTGAGTCCCATATTACGGCGCGTTGTCACGGGAGGATCTTCTAAATTCGTTATTTCTACATTTTTGTGAAAGTTTTTCCCCTGGAACTTATTCAATAACGCAGACTTTTCAACTGCGACAAAATCTTATTATATAATGAATAACTTAAAAATTGCTTATAGTAATCGCCAAATTGTTCATATATTTTTTTACTCATGCGCTAACGATACATTATTGTCTTTAATTTTTCCTGATAATATTTTTGCCAAGGTTTCAAAACAGTGATTCGCACCATAATTTTGGTTTCTTTCGATTTTTCCTACTGCTAATTAACCTAAATATCTTTTAATATGATTTTTTCTATATTATTATCCTCTTAAAATTGTCATTTTCTTTTTCTATACGAAGCGCTGCCGTGTTTTAAATTCAATTAATCAAGAATATATGTTTTCCCTTAAAACCGAGCTAGCACCATGTTGGACAGTCTTACACTGGCGATTTTTGCTGCGATTTCAGGCGCATTTGTTAGCTGCGGCTACATTAGACCAGTTTTACTAGGTATATTGGAAATTTACCCGGGTAAATTCGTGTTTTCGTGTCTAACCGAATTCCCCAGGAGAAAACGTAGCTAGGTATGTTTCCATAGTTACGAAAGAACGAACAATGGATCTTTCCCTTGATAGCACCCCAGATAAGTCTTAGGGGTCGCTGCCGACCCCAGATAGTTCAGCCAATGAAATTTCGAGGATCTGACAGTACAATAGGCCTTCGCACCACAAAGTTACTGATATTCAACGGTCTTCGTATAACCGCTGTACCCAGGTAAATTCAAACCCCAGATGGATTTTATTGGGGCCAGTTTTACTGGCCAAACGACTTTATCTGGGGTAGTGTAACCGCAGCTATTGTATTTTGTAATAAAGACTATTGTTTCGTGACGTCGCCCTTGAAATCGCTGCTAAAATTACAGCACAACCGCCAGTGTAAACCGTTTCAAACGCCGAACTTCTCCTGTGCCAAATTTAATGGCAATGAGCTAAATCTGTTGTGAAATCTCATTAGGAATAAGTTCGGCACATGAATGAGTTCGACGTCCGAAACGGGCCTAAGGGTGTGTGCAGATTTTATCGCAATACGGTACAGTTATTGCTCGTTTCCACTTGACGTCATCGCCACCATGTTGGAGGACATTAACAAAATATTCCACTTTAGCTTCTATTGTTATGTTCTCCAAGATGGCCGCCACTTCTTTGTTATCTGAATCTCTGAGAATTGAATACAAACCAGCAATAGCTGATATTACGGTTACCGTCTACGAATAGCAGTTCAGTGGTATTGACCAAAAGAACTCCTTTATAATTTGTATTGACCCGAACGCCTCACTTCAATGTAATGAATCACTATTCAAACTAGTCGTGCTTGTTTAAGAGGGCAGTTGTGTTATACAAGAGTGTTGGTTTCAATGGTGCCTCACTACATCGAAGTGAGGCGTTCGGGTCAATACCGGTGAAACGGCCATCCCTTCATTTTGGTAAAAAATCGTGTCGTCCTACATAAAGGGATTGCCGTTGAAACTGCTAATATCAGCTATTGCCCACGTTAGAAACGAGTAGGCCGGGGTTGGGACGAGTTCGGTTTCGCAAAGGTGCTTGGGATCGTTACTAGGGACAGTTAATTGCGATATTTGCCATGTTTCTTTGTATTCAGCAATAGTCCATTTTCGATATATGCTTCACTTGTCACGCACAAAGGTTTCATTATGAGGCTCAGGGGTAAATTAAATTTATTATTTTCTCGTTTCACGAATCACTGAGCATTATACTGCTGAGCCTCACATTGAAACCTTTGTGCGTGACAAGTGAAGCATATATCGAAAGTGGTCTATTAAAGAGCTTAAGCATCAACGACGGCGACGGCAGCGAGGACGCCGGGACCTAGAAAAATGTTTTCTCCCGAAATGTGATGTTTACTAATTCCTTCGTTCGCCTTTAATTACTTTTTACATTCATATCTTCGAAAAATATGATAAGCATAGAGTTCCGTTCACGCCGAACGAAAAACTGTGTGATTTACTTTTATACGTTGGCGTTCTCTTGTAAACGTAACAGTTGTGTTTTTGCAGACAACGGTTGAAATGTAGGCGACTGCGTCCATTTCCACGTGCAGTAATTGTATTTTGTAATTAAGGCTATTGTTTTATGCCGTCGTCCTGGACGTTGCCAAGCTTTCTAAAACTGTCACCAGTAAGGATTCCAAGCGCCTTTGCGAAAACGAACGCATCACAGCTCCCAAAATCGATCGTTTCTAAAAGTGGCCCATTGTGCGGTATACCATATTAGTATTAATCTTATAGAGCTTGTTTTTGCTTTGACCAGCCAAATTACAAAATCATTACATACCGCAAAACTTCTCAGTATGAAATTCATTTACGTTTTTTCCAGTCATTTTTCTTAATTAAAATGAATAGGAAAACCATAGAACGTCTGATGGAATATATCTTGCTTCAAGTGTATTTTTAAGGTAACTAATCAAGCGAGCCTTCGTGAATGAGAAGTACATTCTGGGAGCTTTTAGTTGTCTTTCGTATAAAGTATAACTAATACAAATTTTCCCCAAAACATTATTATCATCAAGGTAGTTAGTGAACTTGACCTAACTTCACTTTCTTTCATTTTGATGATAGCTTGATAGGACCTCAGGGTATATTGAAATGTCTCTTTATCTCGCTATGATGTCATGGAATCTTTGTGGTAGACACAATAAAAAGGGATGTTTGCTAAGGAAGCAGCGAGCGTCTCCCACCTAACGCATATTCCATGATTTTGGAATATGTGAGCCGAAAGATATTTGATAAAGCAAGTGCCAGTTAGATCGCGGTGCGCTAACTGCAATCTAAAAACTCCATTAGAAGCTAAGTCGAGCGATATATTTCTTTTAGAAAGATCAGCTCACTTATGTGTTCATATTTGAGAGTGGAATAAACAAATGTTTTATAGAATCGAGTGTAATTGATCTGACGTCCAAATGATATCATGTCGTGCAGTAATTTTGTCTCGTCTCTTTGCGTTTCATCATCACGCAAACGTAAAAAACAAGCAAATTATGAACAAAACCCAAATCAGTAAACACTGAAATGTGATCTTCGTTTATTCCTTCTTTTTCATGTTCATGTTTGAACACGTGAAATTGGTACCAAACATTACGTTTTCTTGCTTTCTGATTGGCTACTCTCAAAAGGGATAGACGTCCGTTCGTCGCTCAACGCCTGCGAGTAAAGTAAACTAAGCAGGCTTTGATGCTTAGATTGCGTGCATGTACTTTCAGTACCCGAATGAAAGAAAATGAAGTTAAAAGGTAAGTCAAAGACCAGCTATAAGCTGGAACCTCTCTCCAAAGAAACTACTATCCAAGAAATGATGACCAGTTAGAAAACATCTAGATATTTTGGCGAATATTTTCTAAAATGTCGTACTGATATTCAGGTATTAAAAGCTGTATACATCAGTCATTTATTGAAACTGAACTGTTAAACGCTAACGGCGCTCTAGAATTTTCCAATTAGTTTTATATTCGTTTTAATGAACACTTCCTATTTGGTGTTAGGTCGCTGAAAGTCCTTTATGCGAATAGTGATTTTTTAAATGCTCATTTAGTTTGAGGAATTTAATTTCCCTAAGGGACTGGAAGACTCTAAAATAACTAGCATCGAAAAAAGCGTTTTTAAGGTGGAAATTTACAATGATCTGAACATTTCTATCTACGTACCGAATTAAATAAATGCTTGCACGAAATAAATAAGTTGCTGATTCTGTGACTATAGTTTTTCCTCCTACATGGAAATTTTTTTAACTCTTTGAGTTAAATGTAGAAAAATGTATTTGGTTTGCGAGTACAATCCTTGTTCATGACATTGAAGATGCGTTCGGTTGAGATATTCCAAAAAGAAGAATACATTCTGATCAGTCTCGAACAGTCAAGAGGGTAATCGACTCTCAAGGCACTACACATATTAGACAAGAGTTCCTGGCTCGATTAGTTTTTTTGTATTCCCGGTTCCCTAACACACATTATATTCTAAAAAAAAAACGTTTATATATACCGCTCCATATTGTTAAAATTGAGTGTGAATAAACGTATTGTTGTGCACCAAACATGCAATTCCGATTATTCCAACGAACTAGCGGTCATGGACAAGATCATCAGACAACTGATGGTGGAGTCAACACCGGATATACAAACGCCTACATATCGTAGAAACGTTTCCCCTCAAGCTGTTCTCATAATTCTTGTATACATTTTGATTAAAATAGAAGTGTTTCATTGCGGCACCTTTAGTACAACTTCTGTTACCCGGGTTCTGTGGAAAATGGCACTGTATTTGCAATGTTAATTTTGTGGCAAACTGAATACGCCATCTCGTTATTCAATTCTACTACTAGAACTGAACAGAATCATGATTATATATAACGTTTGTATAACGACCTTATAGCGCATATACATAAATTCTCCATGCGCTTTACACTAATACAGAAGCTACGAAATAATAATATGCGCGTTATATACTGATTAATTAAGTACAGAATTCTGGTATAACTTAGTGACAGACCGGTATCATACCACCTCACTGGTTAGCTCAGTTGGTAGAGCACGGTCTAGAGTGCGGGAGGTCAGGGGTTCGAATCCCGGCCGCGTCCTTGGGCAGGGACGTATAAGCCGTTTGCCTTGTTTCCTTCTTCTTCTAATCTATACGAGGGAGACGTCAAAGAACCTGCTGTGTTATTTCGAGAAAGAGTAGGGGATTGTCACCCGACACAACAGCCTGGTATTCTGAGGTACTAACAATTACTCAGCAAATTGCGCCACAATGGCAGTCCGAATCACCAAAAAATAACCTTGTGAAGCGCACTTGAATATATTCATATAGAATTTGCGATATATAAATGAATACCTTTACAAGGTAGGCTATGAAAGTCAGAAAGATCAGTGTTGTTATTGTGACTCTCGAATCTTTCGAAATACATCTCTAGTTTGGGCCATCGTGTAATTATTTCTAGATATATATGTTTAACTGACTTTGTTTTATCTTAATGTTTGTATATATACCATTTAATTTCGAATCCCGGTCTAGAGTTCAGAAAAATGCCGAAGAAAGACAATAGTTGTCTACTTCAGCGAGGCGAAGTTACTCGCCAAATAATCCTTCAGCAGTCCACATTTTGCTTTCTTTAGGTATACAAGAGAACATTTGCGGTTCAAAAGGACTACTACGTGAGTTTCCCGGGGATTTGCTGCATTTTGGACCGGCGGGCTTTGGTGGAAAGACAAAGCAACTAAGGCGCTGCGAAGGGTTTATTACATGACTTGTAATGATAATTCCGCACGGCTTAGCTCCACTGAGGTGTTTATACCACGTGCACTTATATGTGAATCGTCAGATTTACATTTTTATTAGCAGAGAAAGCAATGCCCTTTTGTTCCTCCTACAGTACGTACACAAAGTCCTGCGCATTCTACCAAACCTACGACCGCGTAAGGTAACCATATCGTTGTCGAAATACTTCTTACCCCTCTTTTTCGAAAGCTTTACTTATTATTGGTAATAATAATAATAATAATTTATTGACTTATATTGCGCTATTTACATTTTATGATAAAAAACGCATTACAACATATCTTATAAGAGGGTCTGAATGGGGGGGGGGGGTCTACATGTCGGTTGTCAGTTAAAATTTTGGCCATTTGTCAGTTGTCAGTTAGCCCTAGTTAATCATTACTAGAGAAAATTTACAATGTTTAACCCACAAAAACAAATTTGTCAGTTGTCAGTTATTTTTCGGTTGTCAGTTGTCAGTAAAAAAATCATCATTTGTCAGTTGTCAGTTATTTTTAAGGCCGTTTGTCAGTAGTCAGTCAACCCCATTCAGACCCTCTTATAATAAACCTATTTAAAAATTATGGAAAAATGATTTACGACATGGCTTGATAAATAAATAAATAAATAGATGAATGAATAAGTGAATTATATCGATAAAAAGTTAAAAACAGGATTATACAATTAGGTAATATGCCCTTTGCAGCTAACAGTCACGTGCTGATATAATACTTCATTAACTAATGAATTGAGCTCATGATCCCCATGGGAAAGACGTTGCCATGAATACTGGAGAGCAAGCTATCTTTAAAAACGCAGTTTTAGAAAGATCGGCAATTGATTGGAGGTGGAAAATAGCATTTGCAAACAGGTTTTTCTAATAGCAATACTGATCTCGTACAAGGCCTTTAAATAAATGAAGTCAGTTATTTTTTGCTCTCCAGTACAACCACGTGATTTGTTAGCTGCAAAGGGCCTATTGTATAATTAAAGTTACGCATTATCAATATTATCACTAAAAGTAAGTCTAAAAATATAGGTCTAATACTGCTTAATACTGCGTTTAAAAGCGACAAGTGATTCGATGTCACGTATGTGCGCGGGCAAGCTATTCTACAACTGGTTGGTGCTGCCACCAAAAAGGCTCTTGCCCCAAGTGTAGGTAGCATTTTCAAATATGGAGTAATATGGAGATAGGTCGATAATGTTTGTCGACGGTCATCACTTTTTAAAATTGGGCTTACCCGTGCATTTTTCTATTCGTCTACGAAAAAAAAACTGTAGAAAGTGACAGGTTGAATATACATGTCAATGACGGTGCTATTACATCCGATGGCATTTTCAGAACTTTGGCCGGAATTTTATCGAGGTCGGTGCATGCTCTTAGAGACTTTTCGCTGCTTCAAGGTTAAACGAACGTTTTCTACCGGTATAGCAGAAACCCTGAAGTCTTTGCTAGAGCTTAGACTGTGGCCTAAATAAGTATTTATGTTATTTTTCGAAGCTAATTTAGGCCCGATATTTATAAAGTATTCATTGAAGCTTTCTGATATGTTTTCAGTGTCTAATTAATATAACGTTATCGTTGACGCGAAGGTCATTCATGTGGTTATGTAGATTTACATTTCCTACCAAGAAGGTAATTAATCAATTTCCAAGTCTGTTTGGGATCTGAAAGCGAACAAGAATCAATAGTCTAGTTTCGTATTCGAAAAGTACCGCTGAATGCAATGACTACAGACGCTTAGCCTCATTCTGAAGTTAAACATTCTTAAATACCAGCGAGAAGGTGAAATATGCGAAACTACAATAATACGCAGAGTTGGAGGGAGGAAAACCGGTCAACCCGGAGAAAAACCCTTGGAGCAAGGGCGAGATACTAACAAACTCAACTCACATGTGGCGCCGCGTCCGGCCGGGTTGAACCTGGGCCACAGAGGTGACAGGCGTAGCGCTTAACCACTGCAATGAATGTTCTCAGTAATGCTGGATTTATCGGTAATGCTCTCAGTAATGCTCTCAAATGTGTTTGTCTCCATAAACCTCATTTGAATTTACTGCGCGCGCCGCCATTGTGGATTTTACGTCGTCATTCATAGTTGATACTTGAAAAATCGAAATCAAAATGGAATATTGCACAACACATATTTGACCCTGTTCACTGTGTGAAATTGGTCGTGAAATGTATGGAATCCTAAGCATGAAATGAAATGTTTACGGTACGATCGTAAAAATGTGCGATCAAGGCATTATTTCTACAGATATTATCAATTCTGTTTTGACATTTTCGAAACCAAGTAGTAAAATTGATGATCCCTTTCTTTGATTTTAGGTGAAGGATAAAAATTCGCATTTATTACAGTGGACATTAAACGATTTCCAATAAAATGTATCTGCTGCAAATCTACAACCTTAGAAAAAAATATACCCATTAATTTAATTCTAATGATTCTAATAATTGAGCGGTTGAGTGCAAAAGGGGCACAAGTGACTCCCCATGACGCCCCCAACCCCCCTCAGAACCAAATAATTTGAATGAAAATCAAGAGCATGACCAGGAGTGCCCCAAACCCCTGTTGCATACCGCCCCTCAATCCATTCAATATACTAAAACATGTCATATAAAAGTATTACCTTATGTCCTACATAGTGTACAATTATTACAGTTATTAGACACGAGAGCTGTGTTTAAAAAGAAGCTTCTGAAGATGAATCGTGGATTGCCTTTGGTAGCTTGCTCCATATTTTAGGACCAATATATCTTAATGAGTGTTTGCCAATCATATGTTACTATCTGAAAACTAGGTATAATGAAATCCTTATTGCGTGTATTATATCTAGAATTATTGTGTCTAAATAAATTACAAATATATGATGGACACAAGCCATGCTTGTTGCAATATCCTGTAATCTTCTATTTAGTAGTGTAACATCAGCTAAATTACAGCTTTACAAGGCTGCTATTATGCCTCACTTAACATATTGTCATACAGTATGGCATTTTTGTAGGCAAAGTGACAGTAGAAAACTAGAGCGAACCCAAGACAGAGCCCTAAGAGCTATATATCGTGTCACTATAACTCTACGTACTAACAATTGCTAGATAAAACCAAACTTAGCAGGTATCATGTTCTTTATAATCTTAGTAGGACCCCAATCTTTGCAAATGTTGCTGATATGTTCAGTGAACTTTAGCTGGTTATCTATCTGCAGCCCTAGTAACTTAATGCTGTCAGCGGCCACAATGGCGACATCATTTACATTAATGGTAATATTTGTTAGCTTATTACGCCAACTTAATTTAGTTAATATTTATGCTAGGTTATTGATTACAGTTATCACTATTTACCGCCATTCATCCGCTAGACCTATCAAAATCAATGTGTAATTCGAGTACACCCAAGTTCGGAACAAGCTTCCGGAGTTACGTTCGATTCAGAAAACTAAGAAACCTAGAAATCTACGCTACCATCTACCTCTATCAATCTATTCTACCTCGAACAAGCAAGCCAGGAGACCAAAGTAAGATCACTATAATTACGTAGAATGTCTATAGTGATTAGCTATCGTGATTATCTATGTTAGAAGCGTGCAGATTATAATTGAATTCTATGCCAGCATTTAGTTTGGGCACGCACAATAGGTTAATTATGCTTTACTTCATTCTTAGTTCAAACCTACACTATCGAAATCAACAACACGATCAACAATACAAATCTACGAGAAATCCACATCGAATCAACTCCTATTGCAACATCGACCAATTCAATCCCTGATTCAAGAAAATCAGTACTATAATTGTGAACACTTCAAGAACTGTGACAATTAAAACTTTGTATTATTGTTGAGAGTTAGCGTTTGATTGCCATTGGATTGCTTGTGATGAAACCTACATTAGTTTGAATTTGCTCATTCTAATTCAATATCGATAAACGACTGGAAATTGTCTTACATTTGGCTTAGAAACTCTATGGTTGTTATGTAAGATTAGTTCTCAATATTACCCACATCACTCGAATGGAATGATCGGAATGCCGATTTGTCTACAAACAGGAAACGAGCGAAAACCCAAAGGAATGATCGGAATTCATTAACGAAGTGTTATGACGACGGTGGGTTTAGAAGTCGCCTTCGTAAACGAGTCGGAAGTGGCCGACGTTGTGTCAGAAAACCCCGGCGCTGTGCCGAAAACGTCTATTGTGCAGTTAAAGCGGGACAGAGGCATTGCAAAGGGAATACTTACAAAGAAGCGAAATGAAATCGAATCCCTTATCGATAAATTTGAGAGCGCTGCTGTGGTAGAAATAAAACTCGCCGAGCTTAATTGCGCAATAGAGAGACTGGAACACGCGCATGCCCTTTATCACGAAACACGAAGCGATCACGAAGACATTCAAGATTCCTTAGATTACTTTAATTACGAAGAATTAAAGGTTAAAGATCTGATTTCGCGGGTCCAAAAATGTCAAATTTCCTTGGCAAAACAACAGCCAGAAAACCCTTCGACTCCCGTAGTGGCACATTCGACTCCCTTAGTAGCGCCTTCGACTTCAAAAGTGGAACCTTCGACGTCAGTTGTAAAACCCTCGGACTCAGTTAGTAATGTCGGGTCAAAACGATCCTCAATCGCTAGCTCCGTGTCAAGCGCCAGGGCAAAGGCTTCAGCCAGGAAAGCGAAACTGCTCGTAGAGGCCAATGCGCTAAAGAAGATGCAAATTCTTGAACAGGAAGAACTACGACTACAACAAGCCAAGGAAGAGCTAAAAATAGAAACAGAGTTATCGAAGGCTGAAGCTGAAGAGCGCGCATTAGCCGAGGCGGCGAAAGGCAGTGTTCTGCACGACGACAAGCCACTCCCATTACACTCTTACATTACGACCTGGATGGGAAAGAGCAAAGAGAAGGCCGGTCCTCTCCCTGATCAACCCGCTCCTGCTATAACAGCGCAGTCAACCCAACCCGCGATGACTAAGTTAGACCCAAAGGCGAATAAATGGTACATGCCACCTGTCCAGCCTAATTATCAGCCGCAGCCGAGTGCCTACATGCAACAAATGGAGAACTTGTTGATACAGCAACAGCAGCATACCTTAGCATTAATGCTGCCCCAACCCGAGCTACCCACCTTCGCAGGGGATCCGATCGAGTACTGCAGCTTTATCAGAGCCTTTGAGAGTCTAATCGAATCAAGGACTGAAAGCAGTAGCGCTAGATTGTACTATCTTGTACAATACACGAGCGGCGATGTTCATGAGTTGATGCGTAGCTGCTTGTCCATGAATCATACAGAGGGATATCATGAAGCGCGGCGATTATTAAAGGAGCGCTATGGCCAAGCTTACAAGATAGCAACCGCCTATGTCGACCGCATCACAACGGGTCCCCCAATAAGAGCAGAAAAGGCCGAAGACCTTAGGAAATTCTCCATACTGATCACCAGCTGTAAAAACGCGTTAAGGGACATCGGGTATCTAAATAGGATTAACAATCCTGACTGTTTGAAGAAAATTGTCGACCGCCTACCCTTTGATATGAAACGCAGGTGGCGTGACATCGCCGATGACATTTCAGAGAGCAAGCGGCGGGAAATAACAATTGAGGATATTGCGAAATTTATCGAAAAGAAGGCAAGGTCAGCTTCGCATCCAATATTTGGAAACATTTCATCACCAAGTACATCAAATCAAGGAAAGCTACTAAAATCCGACAATCGCAGCGGCGGATCTTCCGGAAAAAGATCGACCTTTGGTATCTCCGGAGAACAGAAAGGTTATAGCAAACAAGGCGCGTCACGCAATCGCCCTCAATGTCCGCTTTGTAATACTAATCACTGGCTTTCTCAGTGCAGTGAGTTCAGAAGCAAGTCCCTGGATGAGCGCTTGAAGGTCACCAGAGCCAAGGGACTCTGTAATAATTGTCTAGTATCAGGTCACGTGGTAAGAGAGTGCCCTAAAGAAAGTTTCTGCAAAGTGGACGGTTGCAAGTCCAAACATTCAACGTTTCTGCACCCGTTAAATGACAACAAAGGCGCCGACCCAAGACAAGGCGAGAAGAAAGAAGAAAAGAAGAAACCCGAGGCCGCCGCAAACAACCGAACGCCAGACAGCCAAAGAGACGAAGTGAGTGGTCAAAGCGGATACGTAAGGGTCAGGGAAGAAAACCGCAAGCTCCAAAAGGCCACCACAAGCTTAGCGATAGTTCCTGTGAAAGTCAAGGTACCAGGCCGCGAACAGGCAGTGGAGACGTATGCTTTTCTAGACAGCGGCTCCAATACAACATTCTGCACAGAAGAGCTGATGGAGCAGCTTCAAGCTAAAGGAACAGAAACCACTCTATCTCTTACTACTCTAGGGATTGAAGATAATGCGACTAAAACGTCCGTCCTTAGCCTACAAGTCGGCGATTTAGACGAGAACAATCTTATCGAGCTACCCCTTGTGTTCTCCACTCCTCGGTTGCCCGTGACAACCGACAATCGAGCCAACCATCAGGATCTACGAAAATGGCCACATCTTCAAGGAATCGACATCACAGACATCGACGCTGACGTAGGACTCCTAATCGGCAGTGACGTCCCCAGAGCGCTGGAACCAGGAGAAGTGAAATCAGGTCAACCAGGTGAGCCATACGCCACAAAGACGGAACTCGGGTGGGTCGTCAACGGTCCGCTGACCAGATCTGGAGGCTCACGACGCACAGCAAACCTGATCAAAACTGATGCAGACCTTAGTGTGCAATTCGAGGAATACTGCAACATGGAGTTTAACGACTCATGCTACGATAGCAATACCGCTATGTCTCAAGAGGACAAGAGAGCTTTAGAAAAGATGAGAGCTTCTATTCTATTGAAGAACGGTCATTACGAAATTGGTCTTCCGTGGAAGGACGGATTTCCTGATCTTCCTGATAACCGACTAATGGCCGAATATCGCCTGCAACATCTGAAGAAGAGATTAGCAAGAGAGCCGGTTTTACTGCAGAAGTACACGGCATTCATCGACGACTTACTGCAGAAAGGATTTGCTAGACGCACTCCACATCACCAGATTGTCGGCCGGAATACCTGGTTTTTACCTCACCATCCAGTTTTTCATCCAAAGAAGCCGGAAAAAACGCGCGTAGTGTTCGATTGTTCCGCAAAGTATCGCAACGCCTCGCTAAACATCCAGCTTTCACAGGGGCCGGATTTTACTAACTCTCTTGTTGGAGTGCTGACAAGATTTCGTACGGGACCAGTGGCCCTCATGGCAGACATCGAAGGTATGTTTCTACAAGTCCGAGTGCCACTTGAAGATGCAAATGCCCTTCGTTTCCTTTGGTGGCCAGGTGGGAATTTGCATACAGACCCGGAAGAGTACCAGATGCTCGTCCATTTATTTGGCGCTGCTTCCTCTCCCAGTTGCGCCAATTTCGCATTGCGTCAGACAGCGGAAGACAACAAAGAAGACTTCGACCCGGTTACTGTGGAGACAGTGAAGCGCAACTTCTACGTGGATGACTGCTTGAAGTCAGTTGAATCCGAAGAGCAGGCTATTCAACTTCAAGGCGAACTTCGACAACTACTAGCAAGAGGTGGATTTCGCCTAACGAAATGGATGTCAAACTCCATCAAGGTATTAGAATCAGTCCCTGAGTCGGAAAGAGCTCCATCGGTCAAGGATCTAGACTTCGGAAACTTAACCCTGGAGCGAGCACTTGGAGTACGCTGGGATGTCGCAAGCGACAACTTTGGCTTTAACATTTCAGTTAAAGATAAGCGACCAACACGAAGAGGAATTCTCTCTATTATCAGCTCAATCTACGATCCACTAGGCTTCGCGGCACCCTTCATTCTACCGGCAAAGGCAATTCTACAAGATCTGTGTCGCCAGAAGTTGAGCTGGGATGACGACATATCCAACGAAGACCTAAAGCGGTGGCGTAAATGGCTGGATGACCTTCCCAAGCTAGAAGATTACATCATTAACCGATGTATCAAGCCAAGCGCATTTGGCGATGTTTCGTCAGCTCAACTCCATCACTTCTCCGATGCATCTCAGATTGGCTATGGTGCGGTGTCGTACCTAAGAATCACTAATGCAAAGGGAGAAGTTCATTGCTCTCTTATAATGGCAAAGTCAAGACTTGCGCCAATCAAGTCGGTCACCATTCCAAGAATGGAACTATCTGCAGCGGTGGTCGCAACAAGATTGGATTCCATGATTAGACAAGAGATTGACCTTAAGATCGATCAGTCCCATTTCTGGACAGACAGTACTTGTGTGCTCAGGTACATCGAAAATGACGAGAGAAGGTTTCAGACGTTTGTGGCTAACCGAATTGCAACAATTCGCGACGTGAGTGTGCCTGCCCAGTGGCATTACGTAGACACGAAATCTAATCCGGCGGATGAAGCTTCCAGAGGGCTCAGCGCCAAGGAGCTTATCGAGAGCAAGCGCTGGTTGCACGCACCACAGTTTCTATGGGGCTCAGAGGAAGACTGGCCCAAGAGACCCGCTAGCATGGGAGACGTCCAGGAAGACGACCCCGAGGTCAAGAAGTCTGCGAAATCCTTTGCAACCAAAGCACAAGAGGAAGAGAATGCGCCGATCAACGACATCCTGAAACGGTTTTCTTCATGGGATAAGTTGAAGAAGACTGTTGCTTGGCTGATCCGTTACAAGGCCAACCTTAGAGAAGCTCGACGAAAGCGACGGCTCAGACAATCCATGACATATGGAGAGATACGACCTATCAGAGTTGAGGAGCTGAAGAATGCCGAGACAGAGATCCTGAAACTCGTGCAAAACCAAAGTTTTCCCTCTGAGATGACTGCGTTATCCGTAAAGAAACCGAATGAGAAAGACGTAACAGAGAATCGGAGAGTGAAGAATATGGTGGGAAGAACCAGTCCCTTGCGACAACTCGACCCGTTTTTATCGGATGATGGTCTTTTACGCGTTGGTGGTCGCCTCGGACGTGCTCCAATCAGCGACGAGGCAAAACACCAAGTTATCTTGCCCAAGCAACATCACGTAGTTGACCTGATAGGTCGTCATTATCACCAAGCGTCCGGCCACTCAGGATTGGAGTATGTGCTATCGATGACTCGACAACGCTATTGGATCATCAAGGCAAGACCAACTCTGCGACGGATTCTGAACACCTGCTTCAGCTGCAGAAGAAGACAGGCACCAGTAGAAGAGCAAAAGATGGCCCATCTACCTGAAGACCGAGTCACCCCGTCAAAGCCACCATTTTCGTTTACTGGTGTCGACTGCTTCGGGCCATTTAAAGTGCGCCGCGGTAGAACCACGGTGAAAAGGTATGGAGTGCTCTTCACCTGCTTGTCCGTTAGAGCAGTACACATCGAGGTCGTGCACAGTTTGGACACTCCATCATTCATCAACGCCTTGAGGAGATTTATCGCGCGGAGAGGCTGCCCGGAAGAGATCAGATCCGACAATGGCGGCAACTTTGTTAGCGGTAACAAGGAGCTTGCAGAAGCAATCGCAGGATGGAATGAAAACAAGATTAAAGAATTCTTGTTACAGAAGTCAATCAAGTGGGTGTTTAACCCTCCAGCAGGTTCCCACCACGGCGGAGTGTGGGAGCGCTGCATTCGCACAGTGAGGAAGATTATGAATGCAATTCTCAAGGAGCAGACGTTGGACGATGAGGGCCTCCTGACGCTCATGTGTGAAGTCGAAGCTATAATCAACGGTCGACCTATAACCAAGGTTTCAGATGATCCTAATGACTGGGAAGCACTTACCCCAAATCACCTGCTTCTCCTCCGAGCTGGACCGACGCTGCCACCCGGAGTGTTTGATAAAGACGACTGTTACTCTAGGCGAAGGTGGCGCCAGGTACAATACCTGGCCGATGTGTTCTGGCGCCGCTGGCTTAGGGAATACCTCCCTACGTTACAACAGCGTCAGCGCTGGAACAGGAGTAAAAGGAACCTCAAAGTTAATGACATCGTGATCATCGCTGACGAAATTTCTCCTCGGAGCTCGTGGCCGTTGGGTCGTATTCTAGAAGTTCGCACAAGCAGCCACGATGGGCACGTCCGTTCAGTTAAGGTCAAAACAAGAACGAGTCTGCTTGAGCGCCCAATCGACAAGATCGTTTTACTGGAAGGTGCTAACTTTTCTGAAAGCCAGAAGGACTGAACAACACAGATAAGTGAACCTGAACATTCCAATGAACTGTGTCCTGGACACGTATGAAGATAGATGAACAATACGAACATTACGTATATATTTACTCAGCGTTTTGTTAAGATTATATGATTATAGTTTAGTGATTATAAATTTACTTGCATTATTGTAATATTTAGAACATTGTAAAGGCTCTGCGTATCGCCTTTAAGGGGCCGGAATGTTAGCTTATTACGCCAACTTAATTTAGTTAATATTTATGCTAGGTTATTGATTACAGTTATCACTATTTACCGCCATTCATCCGCTAGACCTATCAAAATCAATGTGTAATTCGAGTACACCCAAGTTCGGAACAAGCTTCCGGAGTTACGTTCGATTCAGAAAACTAAGAAACCTAGAAATCTACGCTACCATCTACCTCTATCAATCTATTCTACCTCGAACAAGCAAGCCAGGAGACCAAAGTAAGATCACTATAATTACGTAGAATGTCTATAGTGATTAGCTATCGTGATTATCTATGTTAGAAGCGTGCAGATTATAATTGAATTCTATGCCAGCATTTAGTTTGGGCACGCACAATAGGTTAATTATGCTTTACTTCATTCTTAGTTCAAACCTACACTATCGAAATCAACAACACGATCAACAATACAAATCTACGAGAAATCCACATCGAATCAACTCCTATTGCAACATCGACCAATTCAATCCCTGATTCAAGAAAATCAGTACTATAATTGTGAACACTTCAAGAACTGTGACAATTAAAACTTTGTATTATTGTTGAGAGTTAGCGTTTGATTGCCATTGGATTGCTTGTGATGAAACCTACAATATTTCCCTTTTGCTTCCCCAATGTCACAGTTCTATATTTGCTACAGTTGCCTATCAAGAAATTATTCTGGTACCAATTTGAGGCTAAGGTTGTACTCTGTTGGAGTTTGGACTGGACTTTGTTTAAACATTCGTCCATTTCATAAACCTGATGATCATCTGCATACATCATAATTTAGAGTTAATAATGTAGCTGAGGTCATTCTGGAAAATGTTCCAGAGAAGCGGACCAAACGCATATCCTGAGGGCATCCGCGATTTACAGGATTCCAGGAGCTCTCTTTACGTTTCCAAGCTTGACTATGTTTGAGCAAAAGCTGAAATAGGACTTGAGCAATGCCACCGTATTATCACTGAAACCGTAGGCTTTCAGCTTCGCCAAGAGTAGTGGATGCCTTTATAACGAGGCGAAGGCCTTGCTCATGTCTGTGGAGAGGAGACCAACTGTCTTTATGTGATCAATAGCAGATCTCCAATGTTCTGTCGCATTATGAGGGCTGTTTTACAGCTATGGCTCTTACGATAGGCTGTAAGATTATCACTCAGTCTGTTGTCAAATCCAATCCTTACTTGATTACTAAGAAGTTGTTCAAATATTTTATTTACAATGATCTGAATAGTCACAGGTCTATAGTTCTCCTTGTCGTTGGGGTCTTCTTTTTTGAAAACTGGTATCCACTTTCCTTTCTTCCACTCCTTAGGCCAACAGCATTGCATTATACATGAGTTATATAATGTAGTGAGGGGACTAGATAGTTCCTTAGCCCCAATCTTCAATGCTTTAGTTGGGATAAAGTCCCAGCCAGTGGCTTTCGACGAGTCCAGACCACTAAGGACTTTCTCTACCGTCCACAGCATTAACGTTTTGGAATTGGAAACTGCTCGCTCCTTCAAGGTATCAACAATGGCTGTTATGCTAGAGTGCTGCTCAAAAGTTTGATTTGTTGTCTCCTCTCACGCCGGGCACAAATGATCGTAAAAACGGCGGGTTTTATATATATTTAAAAGTTTTCGACATAGAAGAATTAATTTTGGTAGGTGTATAAAGGAGTGTAAACAAAACATAGTCTGATAAGTTAAGCTAATATAGCCATCATTATGATGTCACAATGCCGTCATATATCCTTTTCTAACTGAGGTTTCTTATACATTTTTATTACCTCTAAAAACGTTTTATTATATCTTTTTAAAATCTCTTGTTCGTGAGAATAAAATTATCGAAAACCCGTTCTCGATCGGTTGAATTAAACACAAGTTATTAAAGTTTGAATTTTGGTAATTTTCCCGCCAAAAATTGGCGGGAAATAAATAGCATAAAACCATTTATGAAAACGTCGTCGCTTGTTTTAACTTTTACAATATGAAATACTGGTCCATCATATTTTGCACAATAATAGAGCTCTTAATTTAGTAATAACAACGTGTTCTTTTTAGAATTTAGATTTTTTGAGTATAAGGGAAGAGGTCAAAACAATGGATTTCGAATGGGACCCAATTTTGTCAGGGGAGGTGGTGGGTGGCGGGTAATACCCCCTACCTCTTTTTTCGAGGGTGATTTTCTCGCGTTGTAAAATAGGGATACCTGATTTTATTGCAGATTCACGTTTTTCTCTGCCTGTAGAAACTAGAAATATAGTTACTTCTTTTTAAATAAGTATTTTATTCAAGAAGATATTTGTGGTCAAAAATCTAGATTTTGCCAAAATAGGTGGTGGGTTCCGGGTACAACCCCCCTTCCGTCAAAATTGGGTCCCGCCAGAGTACCATTGTTTTGACCTCTTCCCTAATTAACAGCTTATAATTGAAGCCCCATTTTTTGTATACGTCATTATGACGTCATAAATATATTTGTGTACCATCAGAAAATGGCCAGGTCAATTTTATTAGAATTTTATCAATGAAATGCATTTGGCTAACACTCACAAGTCACAAAATCTAGATTTTGCCAAAAATTGGTGGTGTGTTCCGGGTACAACCCCCCTTCCGTCAAAATTGGGTCCCGCCAGAGTACCATTGTTTTGACCTCTTCCCTAATTAACAGCTTATAATTGAAGCCCCATTTTTTGTATACGTCATTATGACGTCATAAATATATTTGTGTACCATCAGAAAATGGCCAGGTCAATTTTATTAGAATTTTATCAATGAAATGGATTTGGCTAACACTCACAAGTCATAGTATTCTCTTTAATAATATTTTTATAGGAGGGTGATCACGCGTCACGGGACTTTTTCAGCCAATCAGAACACGGAAATTTTTTCCAGAGTTTTCCTTCGAGCATATCCATGAAAGGGGAAAATATTGCTCTGTACGCACAGAATATTGGAGTTTAGAAGCTAAAATGGATGTATATCGACAGAATATTATCAGAAGATCAGCTATGTGAACTATCACTTCAAGGTAAGAGGGATATTACTGGTATTTTTTATTTGTGAAAGTGAAGCCTTCATATTTTTCTTGATTTCGAAAAATATAAATTTAGTCCATTTTCATCCTTCCATATCCAAGGAAACGATTAAGGAAACCTATTTCATTTTTCATTGATCAATGCTTTAGTCCATGTTAAACAATTTAAACCACAAGTACCCCCTTGAACCTCTCACCGTTTTCTTGCGATTTTGCATTTTCTGCGGCCATGTTTGTGACACATTAATACGGCCAAACAAGAACGACGCGGGAGTAGCTAGTGTATAGCAACATTCTAAACGAAGAATGGCTATAAAACACTTTATATAAGACTTATGGCTATTCACAAATATCTGAGAACGACTTCTTTGTATCGAGTACCCTGACAGATACGTTTTAATAATTCATTTCTCATTTTTGTCATACGAACATTCCAAAACATTCAACAAACCTGCGCCCTAGTACTGAACCAAATTGGATCTCAAATCACTCCTTGTTCGAGTAAAACTGTTAAGGAGCATAAATTTATTCATGAAAAGTCTGATACCAATACTGTATTTGTCTGCTAGGTATTGTCAAGTATCTAGTGGTGGTCAGCATGATCAGAGACAGTAATTCAAGGACCTGAGCTGTTGTATCAAGTGGGGGGGGACTCTTGTTTATGAATTATGTACATGTAGCTTGTTTACCATTTACACAGACATCCTGGTCGGTCTGAGTTTGTGTATACAAAAGTTTACATATGGAATTTCCCAATTGGAAAAACGTTTACCATTTGTACCAGATGAAAAAATCTCCGCATAAGGCCTGGATTCCGGTTGGGAATTTTGGACTAATTTTTGAGATGTTCCATTTTATTATTATTTTTTTCCTACATACAAACCGAAAAATACTTTTACCATTTACATTCCAACCGAAATTTCCAGAATTTCCGTGTAAATGGTAAACAATCGTAGTGTTTACAACGTGAGTAGGAGCATTTTATTGGCCTATACAATCTCGAACTGGAGGTGAGAAATTGCTGGAGCTGGAGGTGAGAGATTGTTTAGACCGATACAACACTCACACAAATGTTGTAAACTATACTTGTTAATTATGAAACTATAAAATATTGTGTGTTTCCAGAAATTATCAGTACGTCCATGCTATATATTTCCAGAGGATTTTCCAAGCGAAATTTAACTCGCCAAACAAGTCACGAGTGGCATAAAATATAAATCTTACTGATCGTTGAATCGAGAGAATAAAAGTTGCAGTCATTTTCTTTCCAGCTTTCTTATCTGTTCTAAATTCTACAAAAACAATACATTATTGTGTCACTCTAAAGAGTGTGTGCATGTATAGTGTATGGCTGACTGAAAAGCCATATTGGTGCCTGCATTACCTTGACTTCACTACAAGATGGCTATGACTGGGAGGTTTACGTTTAATTAGCTCAAGTTTTCAGTATTCGCTATATTGATGAACTCTAAATACCCAAGAACTGGACTGAAATAGATCTTTAAACCTTTTTATCTTTAAATTGTACATAATCTTGGGGAATGTGAGAGCCATAAACTCTAAAAATATCAAGGAAAAGTCTTTCCAAAAATGCTGGATTTCAAATGGTAATTACGCAGACACCATCAGGTCCATGTTAGTAAGCAATGAAATTTCCAGAGAGGAGGGGGCTCGCTGTTCTACAAACAAGGTATTTCTGGAGGGGTGGGGGGAAATCCTGGGGTAGGGGGGTTCTTAAGATACATCCCTTCCATGGGAGGGGTATGGATATTTTCTGGAACCACACAAAAAATTACATGAATTTTGATAATAAATGTAAATAATTGAGTTCAGCTCTATATGGTTTACCAGTCATGTGCAGTGTACACAAAAATAGCTCCCACATTGATTAGACAGTCTATGCGTTAATAAAAAAGTTGTACATCTGTGTCATGGACATTTCATCGAACTGGGATAGGGGAAGTCAGTGATCAGTTGAGACCTCCCTCCAACAGACCCTAGCTACCATAGTGCTTGTTGGATACAGAACTGACAACACTGATGTTTTATTAGTCATGTTCTGTATCAAACAAACGCTTAGTTAATGGACTGTAAGGGGAACATGCTGTTTCAATAGAAAAGATGATTCATGGAAGAGTTACTTATTTCATACTTGACGAGGTTTTCGCAAATCTTTCATTGATGTAGCTCTTTTTAGGTAGATTTTGGGCAAGTACCAAGACGGAGAAAAGGTTCTAAATCATTATAGGGATATTTAGTAAGTTTGGCTGAAGCCAAGGTTAATGAATTTCTTGGAGAAAATAATAAGCTAGAAACAACAAAATATCGTTGAATTGTATTGAATTGCTCGTTATAAATGCAAGGGATGTATGAGAAAAGTTCCCGGGGTGTATCTGGATACAACCCGGGAACATTTCTCATACATCCCTTGCATTTATAATGGGGTATGTATGGCAAATAAAGCGTCATGAAGAACAAAGAAAACCGTGTCAAGTATGAAATAAGATGTAATTATCATATTCTGTGTATGTTTCATCGTTGCCTTGCATATTAGACTTTTGTCCATCATATTTATACTAGTTTTATATTTGTAAACTGTACAAGTTAACCTTATTTTAAGTACCACCCCCAGAAATAGAAATTACTGAAAGAAAAATAAAAGAAACAATATTTTGATCCAGTATAGTCTGTCAATAATAATTGCAAATGAATATAGTTCATCACTGTAGCACAAACTCAAACTGAAGTATGCAGCCCTCTATACCAATTCGTGTTAGAGACTGAAATATTATAATAGTGATTTTACTCAACCCATGAAATAGATATTAGACTAATAGACACAGACTATTAGACCCTAATTCCAATGTTTTCTTTTGTTTCTATTCTGAATATTATTATTTTTGTTTAATGGGTTAAGGAAGACCATCCAGCAAGACACCCCCCCCCCCCCCCCCCCCCCTTGAACAGGGAATATACACGTCATGTGCAACATTGTGCATTATTAAAGAAAAAAAATAGAAATATTATAGTAAAAAATCCCTCACATTGTTATAAACTAAATACTAATAGTTACATAAACATGCAAAGATGTGATAAAACACTCGGACAAATGCCATTTCATGCATTTTGCAGTCAATATGCATTATTTTTTTATATTAAAATGTAACAAGGAAACAAGAGCGCTTATTCGGACCCCGCCACGCTTGCCCATTTACAGGCCTAAATATCACTGAATAACTCTAGTTAATTTCATATGGTTATAAAGCGAATAAACATCGTGCGGCCGATAATAGGTATTGCTTGGCCGATAGTGGGTTAATCTGGCCGATAATAGGCTTGTCAACAACGGACATGTTCAGTCGATTTTCAGGGAAAATAGTGAAATTCGAAAGGAACGTAGCAACAACTATTAAAAATCACGTAGGAAGAAAACATTGGCAATAGCCCTCTTCGTTATACGACTAGTAGCGATCAAAGTAAAGTGGTCGATAATAGGTTAAATTACAAACGAAAATCGCCGAAAATGTGAACAAATAATTTAGCAGTATCAAGCCTTCAACCACCATGGTTTATCGCCAAAAACGTAGCTATTTCACTGTAATCAACATTCCAAAGGATGCGAGGCAAACGAGAACCTAATGGTTGTCATTTTTGGCTAAATTATCGCACCTACGCTTAAGGGTAAGGGCTCGTATAAAAAGAGAGACTCGGACAAAGTCCCCAAAGAGCACTAAAACAAACTTCCCGAAAACTCGAATGAAGTTATTTCAAGCAATATATAAACACAGTGGAATCAAGCCAAGATGAAGTGAGTTTTAAGGATGACTGGTTACTCTGGCTAAGAAAAATGGACGTGAGAAAATCCACCAAATGCTAGAGCTCCTCACACATTGACTGCAAGTGACAACTGACTTCAAAAATCAATTTGAACCATGATCCTTAAAGTGCCACTACGACGAAAATTTACGATTTCGATTTGCCACTTTTTCAGTGTCTATAGGTCAATCAGTATTAGAAATATCCGAAATAGTAAAAAATATTCCCAAATGGGCATCTTAAACCACAAATTTTAGGAGAGTTTACCGGTAAAATCCTGTCCGCCATTGCTGGAAGCCGTGCCCTTTGTTCAGCTTTAAACAAAGGTTTATTCACCGGAAGTGATGTCATACACTTAACACGACAACCTCGTGGCGCGAAATAGCGTGCATAAAAAAGTAGCCAACCTCGCAAAGATAAATATAACTTTCTTCTTATGTACGTGAAGACGTTTTTAGTAGGAATATGCCTCCAGGCGTTGTGTTCTGCAGGCGAGCGTTAAGTGTATGACATCATTTCCGGTGAATAAACCTTTGTTTAAAGCTGAACAAAGGGCACGGCTTCCAGTAATGGCGGACGTGTAGATTCAATATTCGGAGCTAAAAAAATAAGACTTCCTGTCGTTGTATCGAAAAACAATTTGAACTGGTAATAATATATGAACTCTACTTTATGAATATGCAAAAACATTGATATGTCAAAATTTGATCGTAGGGGCACTTTAAGCTTGAAGTATGACTTCACTAATAATGAAAAACAGTAAAACATCCATAACTTTGAATATATTTATCGTAGAAAGTTTAAATTTTCGCCAAATGAATATATTTCATAAAAGCTTTCTGATGACGTAATATTTTTTAAACGTGTTTTAAAGGTTAATTTTCACCAAAAAAGGAGGCATTCATTATGACGTCACAACAACGTCGGAATACAGAAACAATTGTCCCCAAAAATGTAGTCTTACTTTGTTACCAACCTGCCAACATTTCATCAAATTTAGAGTAGAAGTAAGGAAATGGCATTACTTTTACGTTTTATGTTACACTCAACCGCCGTTTTTACGGTTATTCGTGCTCGGCGTGTCTGTTGTTTCCCGTCCTCCTACTCCATCAATTATGGTGCAAAGTAATTACCAAAGACTTCTGCTACCTCTTTCTGATATTTCGTCAGAGTTCCATTAACTCTAAGGGAAATATCGGAGGTCGTTATACATTTTTTCGTTCCCAAAAATGGTATGAATGCCTTATAAAATTCCTTAGGGTTATGTTTAAGGTCATCTGACTTCTTCCTCCAGTACTCCCTGACAGCTTTTTTTCTGAATCTTGTTGCTTCGTTCCTTAGTTTGCGCTTAGCTTTCCAGTTCTCTGTGGTCTTGTCCCTTTCATAAGCCTTTGCTGCCTTTCTTGTTTAGAACGTGAGCCATTAACTTTAGCAAATTGCTTCCGGTTAGAGAGATACGACTGAAACCATTGGAGCACGTGCACTTTTCCACTATGCTAAAACGATCGAGGAGACGGGATAGGAGGCGTTCGTGGTCAACCGTATCAAAGGCCGCAGAGAGGTCTAGTAACAGTAAGATGACAGTGTTCTGATGATTAATGGCCATAGCGATATTAATCATTCTGGACTCGGATGAGTGCTGTCTCCGACTATGGTTTTTCTTGTAGGCTGACTGAAAGACTTCAATTAGGTCGTTAGTGTTAACATATTTGATAGTCTGCAAGGCCACAACTTTCTCAATAATGGTTGAAATGAAGCACAGATTTGAGAAATAGACTCTTAAATTCGTCAGTGTCTAAGGAGGGCTTTTTGAATCGTGGTGTTATCGTGACATCCTTGGGTTGAGCAGCTGATTCCAGGGACAGGTTAGCAACCCTAGTTAGTATTGGGAGAATAATGTCAGCGCATTTGTTCAGAATGTTTCCAGGAACAGGATCGAGTTCACAAGACTTGAATGCAGTAAAGGATATGATTCTAGATAATTCATCAGGTGTGACAAATTGGAAAGCGTTAAACTGACTGCTACTGACGCAATGCCTTTATATCTGACTAATCTACTCAAATTGAACAGTGATTTACATGAGCGACATACAAGATACTCTAATTTTAACTTAGTATGTCCTAGATTTAATAGACAGACTGAGGGAGGAAGGACTTTTAATGTTACAACATGCCAGCTTTGGAACTGTCTACCATTATCGTTCAGACAGAAAGAATCTATCAGTTCCGTTAAAGGCGCTGTGTCACGGTACTGCGTATGTGTGGAAATCTGATGATTTTTTAATTATGTTCTAGCCCGGAACTAAATACTCAGAGCGGTGAAATACCGATTTTGAAATCGACTTCCATCAGTGTTCTTCTTTAACTCATCCTTGCCTCCTTTGGTCATTTATGGAAATGTAAGATGTGCTTAAATAAGGTTTAGTGATTTTTTTATTCAAAATTAGTCGTTGCAGACTGCAACACAACTAAAACAAAAAAGCAAAGTGATGCTTACCGGCGGGGAAGACCGCCACTGAGTACTCTGAACTGACTGCAGCCGAAAAACGCAAGAAATTGGAAGCTTTTTGGCATTCCAACCAGAAGCGAAGAGGGTTTGGATGTCCAGTATAGTTCAAGAAACACATGGCAACTTTTCGAGTCATATTATAAATGATATGGAAGTGCAATTAGACTACGAAAAGTTAGAAAAAACCTTTCTTTGCTGGCAAAACAACCTCATGAACTCAAATACGATAGCCTTGTGAGCAATCGACATACATATGAATAACGCATTCTCAAACATTTTGTCATATTCTCAAACTTGCTATTTCTGCAAAATCCGCACATTTCGGGTACCGTTTTAGGGTAGTTGGGACTTATTTATGGCAATATCGACCTAAATTGAAATATTCTTCATAATCAGAGGAACATCCATATTTTTTTCTCTGTAAAATGTCAAATTAGACAGCAGAGCTCCTCTAAAACCTCTAAATCTGTTGAATTACAGAAGGTTACTTTTGTGCAAAATCTAAATATTCCACAGGAGATAAAAGTTATCAACATAGCTGCTATTAGAAGGTAAGAATAAAGGGTAGAAAATGTGATCATTGTTGAATGTTAATCCAACTTATCTGCTCTGAAGTTCAGAGAACCCAACTCGCTTGCTCTGATTTTCAGACCACCCAACTTGCAAATTGCCTGCTCTGAAGTTCAGAGTATCCACGTTCCCTGCTCTGAAGTTCAGAGTATCCAAGTTCCCTACTCTGAAGTTCAGAGCACCCAACTTCCCTGCTATGAACTTCAATTATAATTAACTGTTACTTCAGTTTCACAGCGACGTTTTAGCGCCATTTGCTCTTAGCCAGCATAAGCCTGTTCTTCTGGTTCTTCATAGGAATCTTAAGGATAAATACACGAAAATTGAAGGTAAGTATACTAAGCATTTTCCATATATATAATATGACGGTAAAAAACACATCATTTATTTTTAAGCTGCCAGTATCCGCGGACTGTGTAAGCTGTATGTATAAACTTGTCCGGTCAGTTTCTCTCAAAAACCCAGCCAAAGCAAACCAAGGTCATGACATATTTCGAGCTAGTTGTTTCTGAAAATAGCAGTTAATCAAGCCGGCAAAATTATTGAGTCAGTGAACTTAACAAATTCAAAATTTATTCAACGAATCAGTCAGTCTTCAAAGCTTGTAAACCACAATTAATTTACTGACTTTATGAGTGCAAAATAGTCTACTTAGTCGCCCCGGTTGATTCTGAATAAGGCGGGTTCGTTTATCACAAGCATACAATAGTGTCCAAAGTGATGTATTTAATGGCAGTAGTATAGTTCGATCATCCTAGTATTAAATCTCTTGATCGAACCTTTCCCGTGGCGTCACGGGCCTCGGCTGTGTTAAAGAAAGCAGGGAAATGTTGAATAGATGCCAAAACCGTTTGACCGCGGGGATTTAGAGGCTTATATACATGTATGTATAGCTAGAAATTAATTTCCCTAGCGGTATGGCGGGTTATCAGTTTATGCTTGGCTGCGTGGAAGTTAATGTTTATATAACTTATACCAAAGCACAAATTCAACACTAGAATTAGAACCTTCGAACTCTTGTGTTAATATGTAGTTGTTTTAATCCTGTCACTCCTAACTAGTACCAGTTAACATGAACATATATTATGTTCTCTTTCCAGAGAATTGTAGATGTGGTCAGAGCAGATCTACCGCAGAAGAAGACAAAAGTAATATGTTAAGAAAAAAGCTTTAAAATCATTTACATCGCAGTCTATTTCAGACATTGATGTAAACCATACAGAAAAGATAAGTCGATCAATATATTTTCAGGTTCACGGGCGGAGCGAAACCCGACTCGATCAATTTGTAAAAATATGCCACGAAATGTAGTCATAATAAAATCTGGAAGTAACCCGCTATCTTTGATTTCATGCATTTTGTGCACCGATTAATTACGGTTTATAGAATCCGAAAAAAGTGCCAGAAATGCTGAAGCACTTTAATAATATATATATAATCAAAATATGTACCTCGATGTTTCAAACATTTTCTGACAAATTCAAAAATCCATTGTCAGAAGATAATTTATTTGTCTTAATCCTTGATGTGTTTAACTTAAGGTTTTGGCAAATTATTATCAGTTTTCCTTGTAATTTTGGAATAATCTTCAGTTGAGAATATCCCTCGTTTGCTTCGAAAGTATTGTGTTTTGAATACTCTACACTTCATATCCAGCAATTTGAATGCTCTGCACTTCAGAGTAGGGAACTTGGATACTCTGAACTTCAGAGCAGGCAAGTTAGAATTTGGGTGCTCTGAACTTCAGAGCAGGCAAGTTGGGTGCTCTGAACTTCAGAGTAGGGAACTGGGATACTCTGAAATTTAGAGCAGTCAATTTGGAAGTTGGGTGCTCTGAACTTCAGAGCAGGCAAGTTGGGTACTCTGAACTTTATAGTAGGGAACTTGGATAATCTGAACTTCACAGGCAATTTGGAAATTGGGTGCTCTGAACTTCAGAGCAGGCAAGTTGGGTGCTCTGAACTTCAGAGTAGGGAACTGGGATACTCTGAAATTTAGAGCAGTCAATTTGGAAGTTGGGTGCTCTGAACTTCAGAGCAGGCAAGTTGGGTACTCTGAACTTCATAGTAGGGAACTTGGATAATCTGAACTTCACAGGCAATTTGGAAGTTGGGTGCTCTGAACTTCAGAGCAGCCAATTTGCAAGTTGGGTACTCTGAACTACAGATTAGGGAAGTTGGATACTCTGAACTGCAGAGAAGGCAATTTGGCTTTCTGGACATTATTTCAGCTCAAGTTAAAGTGTTCTTTTTGCAGAAATTAATAAAGTTTCCTAAAATGGAGTGTATTTTAATGCGATTTTGCAGAAAAAAAATAGATGAGAATATGACAAAATGTTTGAAAATGCGTTGTGAATGTATAGAAGTTTATATTATCGACTACATGAGAGTCAAACATCGAACTGCTATGAAACCGCTTGTCAGTTCACGCACTATTTCGTGACAAGCGAAAAATACAAGCAAGTAATGAAATATAGATACCATTCTTTACTCAATGCTGTTTACCTTGGATGTAGGAATAATAAAATCCTTGTAAATCTCGCCATATACTGTGCAAAACTACAATCTGTGAATCACCCAAACAGTGTGGCGTTTCCGGCAATTTATTTTGATTGATTCTCATTGGATGTTACACAATACAGCTGTCAATTCAATGTCTGGAGACTGTGACATGCGTAGTACCGTGACACAGCGCCTTTAAGAGTTCTATGTGGAGTTATGTTTTTAGGCAGCAACAATCTCTAAATCATTTTATTGTATAGTTGGCAGTCTGTTGTGTATTTATCTCGTTATTATCTTATATATAGTTTTGTAATTTAGCTTTTTATATAACTAGTTTGTATTGTCAGTTATTGAGGGCCACAAGTTTGTTAGCTTTGCTATTTAATGCTACCCTCTTTAAATAAAGACTTTATTATTATTATTATTACGATTCACCTTCTTCTCACATCTTCACTCGATTATTGCTGGGTCCTCGATTAGGACTAATATCACCTGATATTAGCAGCCGATCCAGTTGGAAAGTGGCATCAGAACCTTGGTAATACCTAAGCTTATGCGAGTATATATAAGAATCTCAGTCCTCCTATGGTACCGCTTCGCTAACCCAGTTCCAAGATGGCGGCCCACGTACTTCATCGATTCGACGGCATTTACATGTTTGTCTTTCGCTCCAAAAGATTCTGAGTAAAATGTAATCACATTCGATCCTTTAGCCAGCTCATTGTTACTCGGTTTTATCAGCAGGGCTAGACTTAAGATCAGTAATAGAAGAAATTTAGAAACATTACGGGAGCTCGTAAATAACCGACTTCTCGCCATGCTCAAATCGGAATCAGCATCGTAATGGTTGCTTACATTAGCTTTTTATAAAATGTTCTCGTTATAACCTATTTCATGATCTCACATATACTTTTTGTATTATATCTTGAGTTAATTATAAAAACGTGTATTTATTTCGCTGCATTTTACACTAAACGTACGTTTCGTGTAAGAAGCAATCTAGTTCGATCACAGGCAACCCAAGCTAATGATTTTTACAAGGAATGTATGGGAATGTTTAGAAAAAATCTAAAACTGTACTAAAATGATCAATAAAGTCATAAAACCTTACCTGTGTGTTGTGAAGTTGTTCCTCTTCATCACTGATGTGTTTATTTCTGGTTTGAGGCACTTCTGGGATTTTTTTTCCCCTCCCCTATATAGATAGTGAGAAGGCAGGAAACACGAGACGCCATTAGTCCACGTGGCGACTCTTCGAAGCCTCGTAATTCTTCGAAAATCCAAACTTTCAGCATTTTACCTCCAGAAACCCTTTCTTACATTCCTCTAGCACTCATTCAATCGATCCGTCGCTTATTTCCTCGCTTTGTAAGTACTCAAATTCGACAGTTTCTGCAGCCAACCTAGCCTGTAACGATCCGGGGTTCGATCACTTTAGCCTTTTTTCACGGGCTGCCTGTGCTAGTTGAACCACAGGCAGCCAGTGGTTGAACGTGGCTTTTCTTCGGAAGCACCTCGTGTATTTTCGAAGAGATTCGGAGAAGAAAGCCATTGTGCTCAATCGACCAATCGCTGAACGGTGAAATATGCAGAACAGAAGGCATATCAGCCATTAGAAGAGCGTAATGGGAATGGACAGTTTTCTTTGAATCGTCAAAGACAGTAGCGGAAATGCCACTAGAACACACCATTACAACATTTCGTCCAAGGCTTTTCAGACGCGTTACGGTTTCGTTTACTCGACATGATATTAATAGGGACTTTTAAGCAAAACACGTCGGCAATGTCTTCGACGACGGCATAAAACAATAGCCTTAATTACAAAATACAATAGCTGCACGTGAAAATGCACGCAGTCGCCTACATTTCACCGTTCTCTGCAAAAACACAACGTGAAAACCCCAAATTGTACGTTTTAAAGAGAACGCGAACGTATAAGAAAGTAAATCAATCCGTTTTTCGTTCGGCGTGAACGGAACTCTTTTCTCGGTCATATTTTTCGAAAAACAATTCAAGGTGAAGAGGGAAATAGTAGACACCAAATTTCGGGAGAAAGGCATTTTTCCACGTCCCGTCGTCATTGCCGTCGGCTGGTTGCTTAAAGTCCCTAATATGTCCTGCTTCGGCAGTTCTAACTGCTCTTTGCTCATCTGTTAGGCTCCAAGAAAGATAAGGGTCAATACGAGTTCTCACTGACCTATTTGTCACACCATATTCTAGCCGCTACACGGACGTATTTTTTCACTCTCATATTGCAGTCAGTTCAACGGAATCGTCTATAACAAATTCTTGTACAACTTACCTTGGTCAGTTCCGTTTTTGGTTACTTTACATTTGAAACAGCTTTTGAAGAAAACTAAATCAAGAAATCGACTAAATTTCTATTTGACATTTACTTCACCTATTGTTTGCTGAAACTGTTCGTGGGTCTCCCCAGCGATTTCACCGTTCAGCGATTGGTCGATTGAGCACAATGAAAATCTTCTCCGAATCACTTCGAAAAAACACGAGGTGTTGAATTCCTTCGGCACTCGTTCGTCACTGCTTCCGAAGAAAAGCCACGTTCAACCACAGGCTGCCTGTGGTTCAACTAGCACAGGCAGCCCATGAAAAAAGGCTAAAGTGATCGAACCCCGGATCGTTACAGGCTAGGTTGGCTGCAGAAACTGTCGAATTTGAGTACTTACAAAGCGAGGAAATAAGCGACGGATCGATTGAATGAGTGCTAGAGGAATGTAAGAAAGGGTTTCTGGAGGTAAAATGCTGAAAGTTTGGATTTTCGAAGAATTACGAGGCTTCGAAGAGTCGCCACGTGGACTAATGGCGTCTCGTGTTTCCTGCCTTCTCACTATCTATATAGGGGAGGAAAAAAAATTCCCAGAAGTGCCTCAAACCAGAAATAAACACATCAGTGATGAAGAGGAACAACTTCACAACACACAGGTAAGGTTTTATGACTTTATTGATCATTTTAGTACAGTTTTAGATTTTTTTCTAAACATTCCCATACATTCCTTGTAAAAATCATTAGCTTGGGTTGCCTGTGGTTCGATCAACAAGAGTCTCGAAGTGACCCAAACCATAACGACTGATCGTACGGCGATTTACCGGACCATTAATGAACCAATCATATATTTTCCATTTACCACAAGACGATGCGGCTTGTCATATACTGATAATAAAAGACAGTAAAGTAACGCTTTCATCGATCCTGATTTAAAAATTGAACCTGGGCAATATTTGCAGTTGGTATACTGAGTTTTCTTAGGTAATTTGTCTAAAAATATCATACATTTTGTTCCTCAAAATTAAATAAATCCAAAGTGCAAGTTTAACATTCTGAAATATTGTTGTGCAATATCGTATGACCCAACAAACCAATTAGCCAGATACCATAAAGATTACGAACTTTAAAATATTCATGATTTAAGATGCTGTTTCTAACTGAATTTGCCGACAGAAATTTGCCAAACTACTAGACGGGCAACAATTGATTGAAATTTGGACTATTTGTCACGATAGCTATCTTTTGTTGCAAACTGTTAATAAACGTAAACAAAAGAGAAAGTATTCGTTGGGCGATAACAGTCCCCTCAGCTCTCCAAAGAAACCTCATTATCCAAGAAATGATGACCAGTTACCACTATGTGATCAGTCATGCGAGACCAGTAATTACAAATAAGTGAATGTTGAGTAGAAAACCAGACGGCAGGTCGGAGTTTCGACCTCCTTTTTTCCGCTTGCTACGCTCTTGAACTGGAGGCCGGCTAACTAGAAGCTGCCAACCAGTGGATTTCTTCAAGATGTTATGAGAAAACTAGCTGCGCTTTTGATTAAAAACATGAACACTAGACTCCTAAGTTTAGTCTCTTTGTGAAGATAGCTTTGTAGATAAATGTTATTTAATAGCTTATAAAGTAAGTAAATTGTTGAAGCAAATATACGTCCATTTTATTATTTAGTGTTATAATTTCATTTTTACCATAATTATCATGTTGTTCGAGCTGCACCCCGAACTCATAAATGCTCGTACTTCAGAATAGATTATCGGAATATATTTATTGAAACTGAACTGTTAAACGCTAATGGAGCTTGATAATTTCCCAATTAGTTTTTATATTCCTTTTTAATGAATACTTCAATCTGCGTATTTGGTGTTAGACCGCGTGAAATTCCAGATCAATAAATCATGATTAAAGCTTCTCATTTTTGACTGTGAAATTTTATTTCCCTCGAGGTTGTATTTAATTTGAATAGGATTGGAAGACAGCACTGAAGCATCGAAGAAAAATGGAACTTTAAAAAGTTCTGAACTTTTTTATTTTACCGAATGCTCGCATGAATCTGTTGCTGATTTATATTCTGGGATGTCGTTCAGGACATTAATTTAAGATGCGTTCGTTCGGTTGGGTACGGTGGCTTGTTAGGGCCATTAAAAAAACGATTATATTTTTCCTCAAATCCCGAGTTATTTTTGAAAAAAAAAAAATTTTAGGGAAAAAAAATATTTTTGGGCAAAAAAATAAGAAAAAGTTATTAATCCCGAGTTGCTAATCCCGAGTTCCAAATCCCGAGTTGCTAATCCCGAGTTGCTAATCCCGAGTTGCTAATCCCGAGTTCTTAATCCCGAGTTGCTAATCCCGAGTTCCAAATCCCGAGTTGCTAATCCCGAGTTGCTAATCCCGAGTTGCTAATCCCGAGTTCTTAATCCCGAGTTGCTAATCCCGAGTTGCTAATCCCGAGTTGCTAATCCCGAGTTGCTAATCCCGAGTTGCTAATCCCGAGTTGCTAATCCCGAGTTGCTAATCCCGAGTTCTTAATCCCGAGTTCTTAATCCCGAGTTCTTAATCCCGAGTTCTTAATCCCGAGTTCTTAATCCCGAGTTGCTAATCCCGAGTTCTAAATCCACGCCATCACCTACTTCCTAGTTGTACTTTATTTGTACTTGGTACGCTTTAAGCCGTGTTTATCGGTTTTGCCAAGCTATATTCCAAGTATCGAAGGCGTCGCGAATGACCAGCGAGAACTACTTGTTAGAGAATATTTCAATTTAGGTTTATATTACGCCGAAATTCTAGCTTTTCCTTAGTTTGCTTGTGCATGGTCTCATTTTAAGTATGCGGCAGATGAAGAGAGTACTGAGGGATATGGGACTTCGAAGTGATGTGAATAGTATTATTGATTCCATCCTCAAATATCTTTTCCGGATTTCATCCTACATTATTAAAACTTTACAAAAATGTTGATTCATTGAGATGACTGTAGTTATTTTAACGTTAGCCGATCACAGTTTGCTAATCTCGAAAATCATCACGTGTGAGTACGATGTAGAGATAAAATCGCAACGAAGAATATGGAAAAAGTTGCAACCCCAGTAGTCTTTTTGTCTCTTTCCTGAAATATCTTTTAGCTTGTTCTAAAATAAACATATTTGATTTTTTGCTTTCTTAGAGCTTGAAGACTCGGCGCGCTGGATTAGGTTTGAACGAAGACTGAAGCCCATCATATCCTTTAAGAATAATCCTTCATGCTGAACTGAACGTAACGACTTTGCCGATAATTACAACGCTGTCATCGGCGGCGGTCCCAAAAAATATGGGATACCCCGGCATGGGCATCATCTACTTCATTAGCTGGCGGCAGTTTTCCCCTACGGATCCCTTAAAAAAATTGATATGGCGCCGTTACCAGGAACTGAGGAGGTAATATATTAGCATTGTCGTTAGAACTCCCCCCCCAAAAAAAACCCGGGTAGAACTGGCAATATTTGCATCTGATCGATCGGCCGCCATTCTCACTACACGTGGTAAGAAGTTAGGAACTCGGGATTTGGAACTCGGGATTAGCAACTCGGGATTAAGAACTCGGGATTTGGAACTCGGGATTTAGAACTCGTGATTAGCAACTCGGGATTAGCAACTCGGGATTAAGAACTCGGGATTAGCAACTCGGGATTAGCAACTCGGGATTTGGAACTCGGGATTTGGAACTCGGGATTTGGAACTCGGGATTAAGAACTCGGAATTTGGAACTCGGGATTTGGAACTCGGGATTAGCAACTCGGGATTAGCAACTCGGGATTAATAACTTTTTCTTATTTTTTTACGAAAATAAATATTTTTTCCCTAAATTTTTTTTTTTCAAAAATAACTCGAGATTTGAGCAAAAATATAATCGTTTTTTTAATGGCCCTAACAAGCCACCGTAGTTGGGATATTTCCTAAAAGAAGAATGCATTCTCGAATATTCTGGAATAGTTATATTTCCAGTGTCCCAAACATGAAATTCCGATTATTCCAACGAACTATATTTTAGCGGTCACTGATTAATCTCATCAGACAAGATGGCGGAGTCAGCACCGGAAATACAAGCGAATGTCTGCCGATCTCATTGTCATCAGTAGTCATCGAACTTTAAAACTTGCTGCCGACATTTTCTCCAACGCTGTTTTCATGCCTCTTATACACATTCCCAAATAGAAGTGTGTCATTATGGCACCATGAGTACAATTTGATGTTACCCGGGTTCTGTACGTGGAAAATGACACGGCTGCATTTGCGACACTTTCGGGGAAAAAATCCTCATGTAAGGAATGACGGCATTACATTCAATTCAAGCATGAATTCGTATCGTTCCAAACAAACACGCACTTCGATTACGTTAAACGGAATGAGTTCGAGTAATGGTGACTAAATTTCAGTGTTTGGTTTGGGCGCCAGAAAGTATTGAAGAAATAGACTTTGGTTAGAGTTTTTTTTTCTTCGAAAAATCATAGCCGCGACATTTGGACCGCTTGCTTGTGAAATCATCTAGTTTAGTGAGTGAACTTACTATTTTTGCACAGAAATGTCGTAATTCACTGAACTCTAATTAATTCTTATAAAGAAAGGTTTATTTTATAGCACTGGGCGGGCCGCGGCTCTCCCATTTCGTTAGCTGGGATACAATGCACCCGTACCCCCTAGCTAACAACAACAACAACAATATATTTATTTATACTCATAAAGGTTTACAATATTGTGAGAAAAAAAAAAAAAAAAAGCGAATTAAAATAAGTTTTAAGTATGAGCTAACCTAGAATAACCTGCAGGTTAATCGAGCTAGGTAGCACGTATGGTGTATTTAAATGTAGTTAATTGGTTGGGCTGTGGACCAAAAAAGAAAAGACACGAAAAGGAACATTGAAGTAGTTACTCATTTACTATAAGGACAAAAACGGATTACAGAGAATAATAGACAATGAAGCCGGAAACAAACAAGTGTTTGCAAGACAATGACCGGGCAATTAAGTAGAGTGATAGAAAAACAGCTTGTAAATACAGTAGAGATATATAATAGTCTAGTAAGGCTGAGAGAGAGATTCTTTAAGTAGTCGTTTGATACTATTTCGAGTATGATTTTTTAGGTTTTCGTCAATAGAATTCCACACAATGGTACCTTGAAAGCGAATATTGAACTTGCCATAATTTGTTCTTGCTTGAGGAAGATAAAATGATTTTTTTGAAGCTAGCCTGGTATTATATTGATGAACAGTATTGACATTTTTAAAAAAAATCCTAAACACTGGAGGAAGTTTTCCAGAGGAAAAATCATACATAAACAATGCATCATAGAAAAATACAAGATCTTTAAGTTTTAGGATGTTAAGACGTTTAAAAAGTGGGCTGGTATGTTCAGTATAACTGGAAAAAGTTATGATTCTAATGGCTTTTTTCTGTAAAATGACAAGAGGGTTTAAAGTAGATGGATAGGTGTATAATAGAGTTGTGTTAGGATTTTTGTACTAACAAAATAACGAATTTTAGAGATTATACCTATGCATCTTTTAATTTTTTTGGAAACATGTAAAATGTGAGATTTCCAATTTAACTGTGAATCTATAAAAATTCCTAGGTATTTAATGCATTTTTCTTGTCGTATCTGTTTATTTTTTATGTGCAGAGTAATCTGGTGTTGTAATATTTTTTGTGGGGGTTGAAAAATGACAAAGTTAGTTTTATCTATATTTAGAGAAAGCTTATTGGCAGAGAGCCAGTTGTGGATTTTTTCTAAATTTTCATTAACAGCTAATTCTAGTTCATTCAGGTTTTTGTTAGAATAGAACAAATTAGTATCATCTGCAAATATGTGAAAATCAAATAAATTGGTGCATGAATTAAAGTCATTAATGTACAGAAGAAAAAGAAGAGGACTAATAGGCTATACGGCACAAGGTTCGGCTAACGCCACCGCCCTCTCTGCCTTTCCTGGATCCGCCTCTGCATTGAGTATAAGTCTTCTCTCTTGGTCTGAATATTGTCACAAATATTAATCAGTAAACTTTTTCACAATTTTTAATGATTACTTCATGATCAGTTTATAATTATGCTTGGTGATCATCCACTATACATTCGTTATCAACGAATTGTTTCAAGATTGGCTTCCTGTTTAGTCTAAAGAATTGATTTCCAAAGGGAATTTTTGAGTAGGTTTTCACGTCAGAACACGGCAAACTACAGAGAGCGTCGACGAAGCAGATAACAGTTTTGGATTTCCTTGCCGTTTTGTTTTTGAAAAACGCCTGAGTTATTCCCTGTTTTCCAGTGAACTTCGAAGTGCTAACACCTGCCTTCAGTGTGGTAAGTAAAATAGTTACATGTTTATACAGCAAATTTTAATTGATATATATACAAATTATCGGACTCCTAAGGTTTGGACCATGCAAAGTATTTTCTTCAATTCAAAATACATCTTGAGTTTGAAATACATGATGAGTTTGAAATAGAAAAAGATGACAACAAACTGGAGTTTTAGATATTCGTTCTAATGATATATGATCCAAGCCTCACAGGAAAACTGATATTTATTCGGAAGGCCCTTCACTGCGGGAGTATTCAATAGCAAAATATTCCGCGAGTATTTATTAGCAAAATACTCCGTTTCATCGAGTTCTTATCGGTGCAAAAGTTAATTCCTTCCTTGTTTTGTCCTTGTTGCTTTATTGATAAAAAGCGCAAGGCCAGTATTTAAAAAATAGTATTTTTTTTAGCTAAAAACATATGCTTGGCTTACAACTCAGTGTGTTTAAGTAATTGAAGACATGACCTAAGAGATTTCTGTACTCTCATCTCTACCCCGATTTTATAACGGATTTTAAGTTTTTCGCGCGCAAAGGATTGCGGGTAAAAGTACAAGCCGGTCCAGGTTTGAGCCCAATTTGTCAAACCAAGTCTTGTTTGGGGGCAAATCATCTATCAATTCGGGTTAATTTTCATAAATTTCATGGAAATTCTGATTAATAGAAATACTTTTTCTTTTTGCAAACCGGGTCGGGCTCTGAAGACAACACCTCACATACCTAGCAAAAACTACAAAGCTACGGTGGCAAATGCCTGTCTTTTGACGGCTAATATTAAAGATTTTAGAATAGAAATGAAAATAAATGTACAGACTGATCATCTCTGCCTCTGCTAATGGAATCTTGTGGTGATTTGAGAAAGTTCAAAGTGATTTTCAAGACTAGCGACGTGGAAAGTTTGAATCAATGAATGAAAACGGAACCGGAAATTTGGTTGTCATAAAAAAAGATCAATCTAATGATTGCGCAAACACGTACGCAGAAATGGATTTTTTTATCAATTAGTACATAAACTAAGTTCTAGTAGCTAATTTAAAAGCTCTTAGAGGAAAACAGAGGAAGCCATCAGTATGTTTCCTGAGGCATGTTAGTATTTTTGACCGAATCTTATAAGAGGTGATCATGAATAAAGTAGAGCTTGCATGGCCACATATATAATACATACATACATATTAACCTTTATTTATGATTTATCAGCAGAGTTTACCAAATACTAAACCATAAAAAGGCATGTTTTACGGAAAAATAGGAAAATACAACTTACAAACGTATCAAACTACAATATAGAAGAAGAACAGAAAAATAGCTAAGTAACAAGGTAGTCAATAATAGACAGAATGTAAAATGTACAATTCAATTTAGTCACACTCGTACAATAACCTCATTGCTTCGTACAACAAATGACTTCACAACCTCACTTCGTACAACAACTCACTCTATAACCTCACTTCATACAACAACCTCACAACCTTGTGCATAACCTCACTTCGTACAACACTGAACCTCACAGCCTCACTTCGTACAACAACCTCACAGTCGCACTTCGTACAACAATCTCACTTCGTACAACACTGCTCACAGCCGCACTTCGTACAACAACCTCACAACCTCATGATCACTTCGTACAACAACTTCGCAACATTGTGCACAACCTCACTTCGTGACTACTCATTGTTTTGGGTTGGGACTCCTATTTTTTTAATGAAACGTGTCCTAAGGACTCTATTCGTATAATAACCTAGTGCACAACCTCGCTTCACACAACTGAACCTTGTTCAGTGCTATAGCAGTGTGTATAAGTGTGGCTGAACCTTCCACTCTACTACCTAGTATACGTAGGGTTTCCATAAACGTTCATGGTACAGAGAGAAATTATTATATCTCAAAAAGATAGGCTACCAAAGAAGAATTTCTGGGATGATAACCAGCTACACTTAATTCCCTCCTTGCTTCCCTTCTTTCTTTTATTGCTCCCGTTTTTTTTTTCTGGCTTCGTTATCATTTTGAAACTGTGGGGATTGATTTCAAGAAAGCCTAGAATTTACTCTACGAATTGGATAATAACGGAAACAACTAGGAAATGAATGACCCTGTTTCCGACACTTTCACATTTATTTATACTAGAAGCTGTGATCTAAGGTTTCCAACATTTTTTTTTTATTTGTACCAGAGTTAAGACAGATTTACATGAATGAAATAAAATTAGCTAATTAGGGTACAGGTTGCCTGGAATAACCATAAGGGCTAACCAGGCAACCCCAAGAAGAATGATGTTACAAAAAATACGAAAAGACTTCAGAACCACTCTAACTTCAAACATATTAAAGACCCTGTGTCCGAGCCCATGGTGCTTTGCGCCAATGTTATGATTAGTTTCTTTATCAACGGCCGCATAAATTAAAGGCCAGCTTTTAGGCGAGCTAAAATGCTCTCGATTGTTTATAAGTTTCATAAAAGAAGTACACATACACTTTGGATAATGAATTTCATAATTTCTACCGGATTAAAAACCCAATCGAGCCCACGAATTTTCCCCGGATGCTTCGAATATGATTTTAACAGTACTCGGCAGGAAGCCAGTTGTTCTGTATTTAGATTCTAATTCGGTTTACGAGTGCGACTTTTCACAACTCTACAAGCAAACACATACTCTTGCTACCTTGTTTTCATGTCTCCAGTATTACTTAGCTGTATTTGAAGATCTCTACTTTCCTTGCGAATGATATATTTTGAGTGCAAAATGAAATGTCGTATTCGCACTCGAGTCCGGCAAACTCACAGCGAAGTAACAGCTGAACTCGGCAGATTGGAGTTTGACCCGCGATCGTAGTTTTGGTAGCAAGACTTTCTGGACGTACTGGAGGATGAAAAAAAAAAGGTTAAGGACATTGCTTTCTCTGCTAATAAAAATGCAAAACATATACAGATAAGTCGTAACACCTCAGTGGAGCTTAGCCGTGCGAAATTATAATTACGAATGATCTTGATGCCAGAAGTGGTTGCTTTGTGCTTTGTATTTCCAACGAAGCCCGCCGGTCCCTTAGTGCAGCAAATCCCCAGGAAACTCACGTAGTAGTCCTTTTGAACCACAAGTGTTCTCTTGTAGACCTAGAGAAAGTAAAATGTGGACTGCTGAAGGATTATTTGTCGAGTCGCTTCGCCTCGCTGTCTCGGTCCTTTCTCCGGCATTCCTCTACTCGCCACTCTAGACCGGGATTCGAAGAAATATTCGAACTAAAGTTCATTTAAAAAATATATATATAAAAGTCAATATAAAAGAAAGTCAGTTAAGCATATATACCTATGAATAATTACACGATGGCCCAAACTAGGGATGGATTTCGAAAGATTCGAGTCACATAACAACAACAACGATCTTTCTGATTTCCGTAGCCTACGAAAAAGATTTCCTCGCGCAAAGCACCATGGGCTCGGACACAGGGTCTTTAAATACCCATGAAATGAGACTTAAATTAACCTACTCAGTCTTAAGTTTTAAAAATATCGAAGGCCGGTTGATTTTGTTTCTACTTTAATTCTAAAGCTCTTTAGATAACCTTAATTTTCACTTTTATGATTTTAAAGAGTCAGACTGTCTAGACTTCTTGGATTTTAGACCCTTTTTTGCACATCGCATATCGGATATAACTTCGGTCTGGTACAAATGACAGCTCAGTGCGGTAAATATCTATTGTATATCATAGGGTTGTCCAAGGCAGTCAATTCAATTTTTCGTTTTGCCATGCAGATAAACACCATAAAACAATTTACCAAGCAAGCGAATGTTACTGTATACTTTACGATTAATGTAGGAAATATATCATCCATCTTACATTCAATTTATTCTTTTAATTTTGGGCATTTAATTTCAAGTTCCACGGTATGGCCAAGGCCAAGGCAGCTTGCTTAAGGTTCCGTAATTAAGGTTAGTTATTATCAGCAAAACTCTTCACATGGACGGGGAGATCGTCATAAAAATAGTATTGCCAGTTCATCTTATTGGAAAACAGCTCCGACCTTTTGTTATATCTTATTTGGTTTCCAAGACGCCATGTGTCAGCAAAGTAAGCCGATAGCTCCATGACCATCTTCTTATTGTGCCTAAAGACTCGGTGGCCTTCCTACTCTGCGGGTGCCTATATGTCGCTATCTCAGGTGAATATCGTAGCCAAGAGCACTTAAATGGGTTTGTGACGTCACGATGTGTGACACCCCTAAGCATTGTGGCATATAAAGCAGCGACGAAGCAAAGGAAAATGTAATTCAGCTGAAGGTAACGTTTGGACGACACGGCAAAGTGTTAATAAGGTATCGTTGGACTGAGAAAGTTCCCTTCTTTGTTCAGTAGTTCGTGAACAGGCTGGGCATACAAGTGTATTCAACTTATAGATTACTTCATTTATATTGCCTTTTGATTTCGAAAGCGTAGTATAAAGTCAGGATTTAATGAAGTTCGACAGATGAACGTCTTCAAACTCCCTATGAAGGCATTAAGTTAGTGAAGATGAACGATATTAAATGAGTTCACTATAAGCGTCCTTTTTGCAAAACTATTTAAATTGAAATTATATACAGTATGTTTAAAGTATATTACTACGCCTGTATGCTAATTTACTGCAAACAAAGGTAATGAAGACCAGTGCGTATTTACTGAAGGACGGTTCAGAGATGTGTAGACCTTTGATGCTTGTAGTAATGCTATTCAAAAACACTTTTCATTCGAAAGATAACGTATTGATTGTCCGTGAATAATCGCTGTTTTGTACATGAATTCGTTGGTTTCATTTAAAATTCAATACTGATTCATCGGTTGAAGCGGTATCATCATTGATGTGTGCTGAAAAAATAGATCAATAACTCATTATTTCTTTGTACCAATTCATTTGTAAAACCACAAGTTGATTCATCTATGCCCACCAGTTAGCTAGACGAACCAACAAAACAATAGAACGCAGAAATCAGTTGTTGAACAGATGTTCAGAGTTGAACATTTTATGATTACTTCAAATGTTTTATTTCACTGCAAAAGGGAGTTAAAGTCATAAATTATGTGACAACAGGCCTAAGGATAGACTTATATATTTTACAATAGAACCCGTTTTAATGGCTAATATTAGCGATAAACACATATTCTTCTATATCCTTCAATTCTGAAAATTCATGCATATGTCATATTTCATTTTGGCATATTCAAAGCGAATACAACACTTCCAACAGTTCTCAATATCGAATATTACTGAATACAGATTTGAAAGCTATAAATCAGTTTCACTCTCATTTTGTGAAGGATTATCATAAAAAAAAACGATGTGTGATTTCTTGATATTATTGCAATTCATTTGATCCTCATCTGCTATGGACTGTGTTTGACATATTGAGAGTACCATTCCATGTTAATGGAAAATTAATCGGTAATTTTCATGTGCCCGTCGCGACATCTCCGTGTATGTTTATCATTAAGTATTCCTTTTTGTTCCACATTTCCATGGAAATATTTAGGTTTCATAGGAGTGCGTTGATATTGCTTTTATACCACGTTAATACCCTATTTTAAATTTCTATTCCTTTTAATATACCATTTCACTGAATTTCCACTTAACTTCCCCTCACTGTCCTGAATTTCATACTATGTTCGGCATTGATTGAACAAATTCCTAAAAGAATATCGCTAAACGAACATTTACTGAATCGATTACGTTTCTTTGCATTCTATTTGCGATAGAATTCGATGAATATTACTTTTGTACTTCATCTACCGGACTATGCAGCGCCATTAGTGCCACAATTATAGCATTGCATTTGCCAGACATTTGGATCTGCATGTGTAGACATTTCATTCTACAGACTTTTAATTCTACACACATTTAATTCTACATACTTTTCGTTCAACGGACTGACCTGTTGGGAATTACCCTGCTAGTCAGAGATTCCTTCCCGCTCTCTCTCAAGACGAAAGGAAGAGAGAGCAAGTTCCTTTCTCTCTCTCGCTCCCGCTCGCTTCCTTTCGTATTGAGAGAGAGCGGGATTTTAGGAATCTCTGTCTAGCAAGGTAAGTCCCTAGCGGTCAGTCCATAGAATGAAATGTGTGTATAATTAAAAGTCTGGGCCCGGTTGTTCGAAGCAAGGTTAAGCGCTAACCCAGAGTTAAATCCCTAACCCTGGGTTAAACTGTAAAGATTACAATTACAGATTTAGCGCTAACCTAGGGTTAAAGTTAACCTTGCTTGGAACAACCCGGCCCTGTAGAATGAAATGTCTACAGAATGAAAAGTTTGTATCCAAATTAAATGTGTGTAGAATGAGAAGTCACTTTGCAAATAAAATATATGTAGAATGAAATGTCTGTATCCAAATGTCTGTCAAATGCAAAGTTATAATTTTGCCACTAATGGCGCTCCATACCGGACATCGTCCTGTCTTCAATTAATTACATTTACATGTGAAGAAATTCCATCTTGGCAATTTTTTCTACATATTAAAATTTTAAAGCTTTGTTTAAATGTTATATCCGACCGCCTCTTTCTCTGAAACCTTCGCTTAACTCGAAAAGAAAAAGTTAATTTATTTTGACGGCTCAGTGACATGTGCTTCACTATGACAATGAAACTTCAAATTCATGGTTCTTTTGCAGGTGAGAAATAATCTGTTAGTTGCTGCCACCGAGATATATAGGGACCTAGAAGTCTATGAGAAAACCATATATACATGTATATATATATATATATACAGTCAATGCCAAAAACGTTGTCCAGCAGAACATAATATAATACTATGATATCCATTGTTTTGGTCTATTGATTTGGTCTAGACAATAGCCCAAAGCAATGGATATTATAGTATTATATTATGTTCTGCTGGACAACCTTTTTGGCATTGACTGTATATATATATATATATATATATATACAGCCGTTTGCAAAAATTCTGACCCCCCTCACCATATATAAATATATATCAAACATATATCTAACATTATGGGATGTCATTGCTGATATTTTTTTCAAGTTGCCTATCATCAAGGGCTTCAGAAAAAAAAATAGGAAGAGGTATCCCATAATGTTTGATACATTTTTTATATATATTTATATATGGTGAGGGGGGTCAGAATTTTTGCAAACGGCTGTATACAGTCAATGCCAAAAAGGTAACAATACAACACTGACACTATCGCGAAAATCCGTCCATAGTTATAAAACCTTGATATGAATTCAGAAAACACTTTCTTCGTTCTTTGAATGTCTTCAATTGTTCATATCTTACTAATGCAGAACAAAATATCGCACTTCCGTTGCATTTATGAAAATAACACAGCTTTCAAGGTCACAACACGCTATTTCTCTACAATTCTCTTAGATATATAGCTTTAGTGACTGCTTGTTTTGTTCTTTCTGTATGTTACTGTTTTTGCGGTATCTTTGATTCATGATAATAGCTGAGCCAAAAAATGTTTTTAAATTGCTTTCATTGTTCTCTGTTTGATGAAGGCTCATATGAACCCCCGGCTGGTCGGATTATAAATATAGAGTGGCCGAGGCTTCTTCGTGAATGGTAACTTGTCATTTCGTGCCACAGCAAGTGCCCTTAATGCTATTTTAATTTGTTGTTAATGAAACTAGAAGCAGGCAGCTCTCATATGTGCGCTTCTCTGCTTGTTTCTAGTTTAATCTTCTCAAATTGAAGCTTGATGAATTAGTTCTTGTTGTTTCGATTCTAGAGCACCACACATTTGTTTCTAAGAATGAACAGAAGTAACAACATAAAAGAAGACAGAAGAGAAGGCAGAAAGTAGCATCTGTGTCACGTACGAAAAAGGTGAGATGAAATATAAATATTGACATGAACGTTCTCCAGATGAATTCATTATATGGACTTGTTTGATGCTTTGATTTCCCAATAATATTTTCTTTGCTATTTTGTGATTTTATTTCAAGTAAATATATTAAATGATATCTGCTTCTCGATGTGTGGTTTCATATAGTATTGGTTCCTATCTTTCAAATTGATCCACTAATAGTAAAGTTAAACATTCAGATAGACTCTTTTCTGACATAGATAACTTCTGTTTCTTTCGTTATAAAAGAGCCATCGCGCTTTGCTAATTTCTTTTATCTTTTTATAATAGCAACCTAACGAGTTAACAGCAAATATTTTCAAACTTACGCTGTTCAAAAATTAACCTATAGCAACGACTTAAGTAATGGATGAGGCACCCTAATTTTTCATGTTCTTCTGATGTTAATTAATATGTAAAATACCCACCATTATCGCCCTTAAAAGGCTCAGAATTAGAATACAAGTTATGATGTGATGATCCGATGAATCTGCACGCCACGTTGTGCGGTTGATTCTTATAATAATAAATTCACGCGAAAAACCGATATCGCACGAATCGTGAAGCGATTATTCGATACCGGTTTTTCGAGTGAAATTTAACGTGGAATTCACGAGTCGTGCAATCAGATGAATTTTCTTAGAATCCCACTGACATTACGAAACTAACAAGAGGCCCTGAGTGGCCTTCACTCGGGCCATCTGGTAGGCCTAGGTATTGAATACATGGAGTTCTAGCATATTTTGTCATACATGGTGTGTGCTAGGGGAGCCAGAGAATTGGTTCACTACTGATGCTCTTGTGATAATTTATCAGTATATAATGGAACTACAAATGTCAAATGCCCCACGTATGCCCGGAAAGGAGGGGGTAGGGGTTAGGTTTGGAAATGATAGAGCCATAATACATACACAACACACAATAATCATACATACATGCTGTACATGTACATTTCAGCCACAATTTCTTTCAATTATGTAGTTTAATATTACTTTCTTTTCAATATTATTGTTCCTTGAGGGTCGTTAGAATTATAAAAAAAACTTGGTATGGGTGTTGTTGATTGAAGTGCAATGGTTAAAATTGGAGTACTAGTATTTCCACATAATGTCGCTCAGCTATTCCTTGTGAATATTTAGAGAATGTGTCATTCTACATGTGAAATAAAGTTATCTATCTAGATCTGTCTAGATTTTTGAGTAATTCTCAATAACGAACCAGATGAGATGGCTGGAATTCAGGCTAAATTCTCAATATAATTATTTTCGACTGGAGTCATAAACTACAGCTAGACTACAATTTTCAAATATTATTGAGCACTGTACGTACTAGTGTTCATTTTCTACATCTTAAAGGAGACTGAAACTTATAACGGCAGGCCACAAAGAAACATGCGATTTCCACTCATTGGGGTTGCATCAAGTTAAATTTTCATTGCCGAATAATTCTTAAAAGTACTGGTACTCTTGACCGAGTGAAAGTGCTGATACTGACCTGAAATGGTCAGATCCAAGAACTGAGAACATTTACTACTATATTTGATGCCAATTCTCAATACAATATTTTCGATTGGGGGCGTAAACTACAGACCACCATTTTCTAGTATTAGTCAGCTGCCACTGTGCTAGTGCTCATTTTCTACATCTTGAAGGAGACTGAAACTTATAATGGCAAGCCACAAAGAAACATGCAATGTCCACTCATTTTTTTCTATCATTGGGCAAGATTAATTTTCATTCCCAAATAATTCTTGAAAGTACTCGTACTCCTGATCGTGACCGAGTGAAAGTGACGATGCTGACGCCAAGAACTGAGGAACAACAACCACAATAACATTTATTTTCTCATAAGATGATGGAAGTGTAGAGTAATAAGGCATAATTAATAAGAAATACAATTATGAGAAGGTGGGTCCTTAGGGTAACCTTAGGGCTATCTTAAAGTGCATACATGTATAAGCCCAAATTAGTGCTAATGATATGATGTCACCACCAACACACTTATTATACAAAAGCATGCTGGTAGAGACAAATTACCTATTTTTAAATTATAACTTATCAAAGTGATTTTACCAAAACAAATTCTAAATTAGAAAATAGCTTAATTCACAAGCACAAAGAAATTCAGCAAATGTTGGTGATGAACCACTGCGCCACCCCAGCTCCCCATGTGCCACCCCAACTCCCCATTGTAAAAAAAACTATATGCTTTAGAATTTAGGAATAAGAGAAGAGAAAAGTTGAAACTCGTGCAAATAAATATTAATAGAAAGAGCCAGCAGCAATCGTATGAATAGAACGAACTCATTAGAGAAAATATTAGAAAAGTTGTAACATTCATAAATATTTTTCAGTCAATTTTAGCATTAAACGAGGTAAGAATATAGTTTTTGTTTGAATAATATTCTATATTTTTATTTCTTGTGCCAGTTTTTTTAACATACTTTTAACTGAAACGAATATTAAATAACAACACTGCAAATCTGGTAAGTGTTTATGTGTTTTACTTACATTTACAAATGTCGCCATTGGTCGTCAGGCCACGTGCGTTTGGGCCTTTCGTAAAATGTGAGAAATTTCCATTCATAGCCCGTATAACTCCTGTCAGCCCTAGAAAAACTAAACGTTTTGCCATTTCCGTCGAAGAAACCTTCGGATTCAGCAACGTAATGGCTACGAATGGGACAAAACTTCGCTCACGTTTTGGTCACGGTTGCGTTGCAGTCGTGGGAGTCGTGGTGTTCGTCGTGTCGAATGGAGACTTGAAAACTCGTAGGTGCTTTTTGGAGAATTTTACTATCATTTCGTCCCGCAAAATCAATACAGATCGAAAGCTCCTACATAGGTACCTCCGTAAAATGTTTCCGAGTTTTCCCCTATACGGAAAATTAAATATTTATGTACTTGTACTCACGGATCTTGTCGGATAGCTGTCGACCCCGGCGTATTACAATCATAGAAATTGCTCTCACAAATTTCAGGTTATTATAATCACATGCTGTCACAATCCGTAGGAGAATCAAGTGCACATAATTCCGAATGAAAAAAAACGATGAAAGATTGAACGATTTATCCACAACAACAATTCATCCGGTGGTTTCTCATGGCGGCCTTGGAGAAAAAAATCACGTCCTGCTTGTTGACGCAAAGATAGCAATGTAAACAGAACGGGAGCCGATTGGTTGACGGCCCCGGAAGTCGATACAATGTCACATGACATGTTTATGTGTTCACGTGGACAGTGAAATCTGATTGGTTGACGCATGGCGATCACGTGCCGTATTCACGTTAACAGTGCTATATCGCGACACAAAAAAATATAAAAAACACTTGCGAATCTTGACTCGGGCGGCCAAAGGCCTGGCCCGAGTAATAAACACATATAATCAGTTTGAAAGTGTTGCTGAAATTCGCACCACGTGCCGGAAACCCATTTTCGCGGTAAACTGAAGAGCGAATAGTTGCACGTCTAGAGGGAAAAGTCTCCGGATTCGTATTGTTCTCTATTGGTAGGAGAACGTAACGTTGAACAATATGAATCACGATAATTTTTCTTCCAGTGTGAACATGCCCAGGGCCTGAGACTCAACGACAGTTGAACCGTCCTCGTTGGTGCTCACAACATTTGGTTTTCTGACATCAAAATTGCATTTTTATGCATGAGAATACTTGTATGTTATTGAGGTACACATAATTTTAATCATATCTTTACCAAGTAACCGAAAGTGCATTAACTGAAGACAAAATTGTAAATGTTCAGTGAAAACCGGAGGCTTGTTTGAGATGATGGATGGCGGTAAAGTGAACATGTAAAACCTGACAAAACTGGAGTGCTAAATGTATACGAGCAAACTTGTAAGTATTATAAAGTATTCCTTTGTACTTTATAGTAAGCAAATTACCAAATTCGAATGCTGAATTTCTCAATCTCATAATAAATAAACTTGCATGTTTTTTTAAACTGTTGTGCACTTGTTTGCGACGGAAATTTTCTTTGTACCGTACCACGATCTCATTTTAGTCGGCATTTAATAGCGTTCTGTAGCCGTGCTTTTCTTCGTGTTTTTACAAGCCACTTTCTCTTTGAAGGCAACCATTAAGCTTCTGAGTATGTGAATACGACAGGAATTAATACAGAAAATATATAAGCTCCAGCTTTTAAGTTCAATTCACACATTTTTGTAGCAGTTGTTTTCGTCGATTCCTCGGACTTGCGTGAGAGTCGGCTGCCTCCACAAAATCTCATCAAAAACGGAAAAGAAAAAAGACGATTTAACCTTCCTTTGACGCCTGTTAACTTTGTGCCGGAATATTCTGACTTGGAAATTGTACATATTTTGTCTCTGTTCGAATTGAAATTTAGTGTGTTGTTTTTTTGTGGAAGGAAAAAAACAGGAGAACTCGGAGAAGAACCCTCGGAGCAAGGGCGAGATAACAACAAAATCAACTCACATATATATTACCGGGACTCGAACCCTGGCCGCGAGAGACACTTCCGCCACTCTGGCCCGGGGGGGAGGGTGGGGGGATGATTTTTAGATCATGAGGTACATTTTCGAGTGGGACATTTTTCACGGTTTTGGTATATTTTAGTGTATTTATCGAGGTTTTCCGACGGTCACTCCTACCCTTTTTACCATGAAGAAACCCCCGGCTCCCCCGTGCGTCGTGCTATGGGATTCTATGATGAATTGTTAATGTTCTACAAGGTTTGTATCTATATCATTTACTTATTTATCAGTTTACTATTTATTTATTCATTCATTCATTTCCTCTTAGTTTAATTATATTCATGTCTTTGGTTGTTGCACTTTTTCGGTTCGATAGTAATATCTGTGATTTCGCACATGGGGTTACTTCATAATTAAGCCCATATTTCTTATCCACACTTCAATGTTTTCGCAAAACCGTATGCAGTTCAATTGTCGTTGTGCTTTCAAGCTATATTTTTCGTTAAAAGACAGTGTTGTTTATTGATCAATCAAACATTTTCCCGTCGGTTTCCCTTGAAGTGGCCAACGGGAAGTACAAATAATTTCGCTAGATTAACAACAGAGTAATTGCATTTTTTATTTTTCCCATAAGGGGAGCTCGAAGACTTTCCGCAGCAAATGAGCTGGTCTATAACAATTGCTTAGAGCTGTCTTGTAAAAACAAAAATCCTCAAACTGAATTTATCAAGGCCACCTGCTGCGATCGACTTGATGGCGCTTTAGAACCTCCCTAATTAAGAATATTTTCAGGTGCGAAAAGCAATTCGGTTTAAATGAATTCTCTATATCACGGCGCAGTTAATTAGGTAAATAACTTAAATCTGTTAAAGTACCTATCAAATGAAAAAATAGTCAGCTCCCCTAGCCTCCTCCGCAGGCAACTCCTAATTATAATCGAAAAAAATCGAGAAAACATGTGAAACCGGGCTTCCTGTGGTAAGAGAGGACTCTTTTTCCTTCTCTCCCTCCCCAGTCCCCTCGCGGCTTCGCCACTCGGATCCAGCTTCCGGATTCGCCGGTCGCCGGATCTAAAACAGATAAGAGTTGCCTGCGGAGGAGGCTAGGGGAACTGACTATTTTTTCATCTTGTCATAACTTAATTTTATCCCCTTTTCAGCCCGGAAAGTTCCTGAAGACGAATTGAATGTGATGACATTCATGGTTCAAATTTCGCGCCGTCAAAACACGTAAATTAGGCCCGTGACGTAAACACCTTTGAAATCGCTTTTGTTTTCAAAGTAATTTTCACGGCCGACAATGAGGACTGGACGGGATTTCAAAGTCCGCGCAATTAGTTCCAGTCCGAGGCGCAGCCGAGGACTGGACAATTGCGAAGACTTTGAAACCCCGTCCAGTCCGAATTTGGAGGTCTTGAAACGACATCAAACACTACTTAATAATTTCATGCTTGTTTGGTGGTCGTGGGATATATAAACAACAAAATGATTTTAAAACTTCATGCATTTAGAATTTCGATGTTTGAGGCTTGTAGGTTGTACTTGCGTATTTATATATCGTTACTTTGTTTGACTTAAGTAATCAAACGTAATCAAACTTAATTAAGTAATCAAACGTAATTAAAGAAAATATGTAATGTTAACAATTATGCGCTTGTTCTCGTAGGAGTACGTGTTTACAACCTGGCGAGAAATTTGATGAAAACATAATAGTTTGGCACTATAGTTGGCGTCACGGGCATGCGCAGTGTCGGGCAGTGTGCAAAAAAACAGGTCCCACATTGGAGAGACGGTCTGTATGCATCAAAATAGGTATTGTACCTTGGTATCTTTTACCGCTTGGGGAAGTCCGTGGTCTATCGTGAGACTTCCCTTTGTTCAAGGTATTTGCCTACAGTACTTTTAAATTCTTTTCTAAGTCCAAGGACTTTGAACTATGAATATTCATAGTTCAAAGTCCTTGAACTTAGAAAAGGATTTCAAAGTACTGTAGAGAGTACTTTAATGGCTTTCAAAGTACTGCACGTGGTACAAATCGAGACCTCTGGTTGGCTACTTACCTCATGAATTATTAAATAGTGTCTGATTTCTAAATGAAAGCCGACTGCAAAGGTGTTTATGTCACGATTCCATCCCAGGCCCCATATAATTTGTCGCATAAAATTTGGCTGAAGCGGGTCACGGAAAACTGTTTTGCCGTTTCAATTTTCTTTCCATAAACTTCTTGTTGAGTAATATAATTGTAGATCAACTTCTCTAAAAAATATGGTAAAAAAATATTTATTTCATTTCATAGGCATGAGGAGCCCATTACCAGGAGCGTACCTATGTGGTGGGTAGCGTACCTATGTGATGGGTAGCGTACCTATGTGGTGGGTAGTGCCCACAGCACAGTAGACGATGTGGCTGTTTATAGTCGCGAAGTTCTGGTATGCGATTACGTTGTCTTTTGTTTCTTGCGCTTTAGTATTTTTAGCAGTTTGAACCGTGTTAATTTCAATTTTTCAGTGCATCCTGATTGGTTAAAAGTGACAGCCTTTGTTTCTTCTGACGGGAAACGCAAAGCTAAAAATAGCTACATCATCTGCTCTGCTGTTGGACAGACCTAATCTGGAAGATGCACGCTCCTGGTAATGGGCTCCTGTAGGCACTTTAAGATCCCAATGGAACGGAAGTGCGATATTTTGTTCTGTATTAGTAAGCTTCGAACAATTAAAGACATTCACTAGCGACAGAAGCATAAACAACAAACGCAGACGCAGTGCCGTAATTAACTAATTAATGACGATATGTAATTAATTAATGACGATATGTATAGTCCAATCCATAGTTACGTTGTCGGACCGCCATTTTGAAAGGTAACCAAGCCTTTGGTGATATCGAGGCTGGAGTTGAGGGCGTGTATCTGGTTAGCATGACATAGTCAAGACTTTCCATATTCATAGAAAGAGAGTTTGTATCAGTGCAGAGTCAACTCCAGCCTCCATGCGAGGCTAATAGGGCTTGGTTCCTTTCAAGAACTATGAATAGTGTGAACCAGGCCTTAAGAGACACTGTCTACTCAGTAGTCGGGCTGATAAGAGTACCGTCGCAATGAAAGATTGCTCGAGGTCTTAAACAACTGCGGGTGCACGAGTGGAACGCGAGTACATTTCGCAGCTTTTCGGGGGGGGGGGGGGGGGGGGGGGTTACTCAACAAGGTTTTTTATACCATTTTTGACAGAAAAGGTAACCCTTTCATATACCTTTTACTAAACTTTTCACTTGAGTAACCCTTAAAATACTTAAATGAATCAGCCGTTAGGTTCGTCTGTTCGAGATATTTTGAAAGGCCCTTTTAAATACCTAAATGACAGTTTTTCCTACCCTTTTCTATACTTCAACTCGTGTAATCCCTACCCTTTCATATACCTCCAGCCTGAAAAGGTACCCCTTCCGGGCAGAGCCTCCCCGTATAGTCCATTATAGGGGGTACCCCCCCCCCCCCTCCCGGGATTTTCAAGGCCTTGAATATGCATTATTTTGTTTTGTAATTTACATTACGGCAGCATCCTAAGAACGAGCGATGTCATTGGCTGCTCAGCGTGCCTGATTTTCTTATATTGCATGCTCGAGCATTTACATTTTACATTTAACTAACACAACCTATTATCGGACAGTCTACTTTGATCGCTTCGAAGAGGGCTATTGCCAATGTTTTTCTTCCTTCGTGATTTTGATAGTTGGCACTACGTTTACATAACCTGATTCCTTTCGAATTTGAATATTCTCCCTGAAAATCGACTTAAGATACTCGTTATTAACAAGCCTATTATCAGACATATTAACCTACTATTGGACATGCAATAGCTATCATTGGATACTCGCTGTTTCTGCGCTTTGTAACCATGGAAAAACCTTTAAAACATGTTTGGATTGAACTAGAGTTATTCTGCGACTATTTAGGCCTGCAAAACGTACGCATAAAGGAATTCCCGTCAAAAGGAATTCCCGCCGCGACAGCGCTCGCGTGCCAGTTTGTCATGTTTCACCACAGGGTGACAGATAGCAGTTTTGCTGAGTTACGTTGAGAATTTACTCTCTCGGAAGTGGAAAATCGCCACAGGACGCGATAAAGTATATTCACGAGATAAGGTTGGCCAACAGAGTACTCTGGTAGAGTTGTGCTGCTTCCGGGTTTGATTTTATTCAATTGTTTTGGGAATTGTGGTCGCTGCAATGAAGTACAGCACGAGGAAGGAGCTCCATTTCTGCAACAGGTAAACATAAAGTCTTTTATTTAACTGAATTCTTTGAGTCTAGAGACAATATGATATAAAGGGAAGAATCCGGCTCGGACAGGTGTGAAAACGTTTTTGTGTGCCTCCTCTAGGAAGGTATTTATTTGTTTACATGCGTGCCTGAGAATTCGCTCTGTCTGATAATAGGTTGTGTTACCTTACATTTATTTCATTGCGATATAAATATAATACAGTTACAAACTTAAGATACATTAGAAAAGCCAAAGCCAGAGGCTTATACGGCAAGGCGGTCACTTTGACAAATATAAATAGTTGGCAAGAAAATGTTCGCAAAACCGCAATGTTCCTATTCATAACAAGCTATACTACATCAAGTATATATTACCAATTATTTCGTTTTTGACGCTTTTCTATTGTTATTCGATAACCCTTATCTCACTAAGATCCCAGTGAATTTCAATATATTGCTCATTAAATATTCAAGGCTTTTATATGGAGATCTTTATATAATATATATAATCTTCATATAATATAAAGACCTTGAATACCTAATGAGCTATATGAAGGCTCTTGTATAGCTAATCAGGTCTTTATATTAAAATTCACTGAATTGTTAGTTAAATAAAGGTTATCGAATAACAATGAAATAAGTCAGTTAAATACCGAGAACCTCGGTATTTAACTCTTACTTAACAAGTTACACAACATATACATTACTAGCTAATACTAACTGATTTGGAAAGTTAAATAATTATGTGACACAAAGACTAACTACGTTAATATGAAACTGGTTCGTTGGAATATACAATGTATAAGGATATATAACTGACAATAAATATATTTCTAAATTAATTTGAAAAGTATTAATTAATACTCCAGTTGCTGATAAATAAGTAACAAAATTAATACAAGGTATTATATTCATTTAGAAAGGAAATAAGACTTAAATTTATTTTTGTAATTAAAACTGGGTTGTAAGGATTCACGAAGAGATAAAGAAACACCATTCCATACATAGGGTCCAACGGGATCTGATAGAATATTTCTATTTGTGATATTGTTGATGAATATCAGACTGATGTCTTGTGAAGTGGTGATGATATTCTAGATTAAATCTGAATAAAGAAGACAAAGGGATAGGCAACATCTTATTGATATGGGAGAATATAAAGCATGAGATCTGGAGGTTATAAATATTAAAGAGTATGAGCACGTAATGGAGAATGGTTAATAATTCGGATTATATTTTTTTGGAAAATGAAAATATGGTTAATGTGTGTGGGATAGGTAGAATTGCAAATGAGATTATCATAAGGTAACACATAAGTCAAGTAAATTATACAAAACGTGAAGAGTGTTACAGGAGAAGAATTGACGATATTTATTTATTATTCCAATTGCTTTGAAAATTTTGGAATATGAGGTATCTATGATTCTGATGATAGCAAGAAACTATTAATAATCTGACCGTCAATATAGACTTTAATATCATTTAAGTTAACCTTTTTTCTAGTAGGATGAAAAATATAAATTTAGTTTTCTCTGGGTTAAGAGTTAACTAATTTACATTTAACCACAATGCAAACTGAATATGTTCATTGTTTACTATATTAAGAAGTGGATGTATAATTTCTTATATCTTTGTGGCGAAAAAATATACTTGTGTCTTCAGCAAAAAGAATGAATGAAACAAGATTGGAGCAACGAAAAAGGTCATTAAGCCTTAGCTAGGAGTCTGCGGCATTCCTTGATGGTAGTGCAGGTCGATATATGACTAGAAAGTCTAAAGAAAATAACGCTGTCAGCAGACCAGACTTTATCGATGAATTCTCGGTTGTCAGTTTCACGGAAATACTTGAGAATTTGACGTCGTGGTTCAGTGAGGTCTTCTTGAATTGAAAAAGGACGTTTATTGATTTTTAGTTGCCGGCGTTTCTTCATTATTTGGCTTTCATATTCGTGCCCGGTATAAATTAAAGCGGATAATAAATGGCCCTCTCTTGCCTTTTTAAAGAATATTGCCTTGTTCAAAAAGGGAGGAAGGAAGGGCCAAAAACCCTACGAGCATTAATACAAGACGGCTGATAACGCTTGGGAAATGCAATGCGAATAGATCGATTGAAATTGCTGAGAGTACGTGCTGAGAGCGTGCTGAGAGCGCACGCAATATTGGCCCGCCAAATCGCTTTTTGAACAATAGCCGCCAATTTTTGAACAATAGCCGATAATTTGAATAACAAAAGCTGACGCATCAGAACGAGTCTAACAAAAGCTAACAAAACTCACGGCCCGCCAAGAAATACTTCATGTAGGCAGCTTGGATTTAGTATTGGTTGAAATAATAGGGAGGGTTATAGGAAACCACTACGTGATTGCTCACGTGAAGTATTTACCGGCCCGTCAAGCCTGTTGCGTGCGCATACTTGAGAAAATGGTCTATTGCTGGTTTTCACTTGACGTCATAGCCGCCATGTTGGTGCCCTTAAACAATAGATTGCTCGTTAGCTTCTTTTGTTGGGGCACCAACATGGCCGCCATGCCCTTTGTCATTTGAATCTCTGGGGATTGAGTGAAAACCAGCAATAGGAACCTTTGCGCTACTAATCGATAACTTCGGACAACGAAATGATTTGTTTGAAATTAATTCAGGGCGAGTTAAAAAAAAAAGGAGATTAAGGAAAGAATCAGCGTACCACATAGCCAAAATAAATAAACATTCATAAAGCAAATTAATTAAAGTATAAAAAAGAATCAGCTTTTATACTTTTTTTTACAAAATGATAAAGTTGCAACTCATATGCATGCCTACGATCTCTTAAACCTTTAGTTAGTTTTCGATCAAATACTTACCAGTCATAATTCTCATATGACAAAATTAATACGTATCCCTCTATTTAAAGTTTAGAGAAAAACATATGCCATTGGCATTGGCAACTGTTATCTACCTTATGTCATAATGTTGCTTAATATCATGATCAGTTTATGTTAGATTTGAACGTAAGAGTATGAAGCTTTTTTACGGACAAAATATTGAATGTCCTTATATCAATGTTATGTGTAATAAATCGAATACCAAATATGTTATGTATAATAAATCGAATACCAAAGGGCAACATCAATGTTTTGTTTTACATATCGATTTTGCTGTCGATTCGAAACTTCATCGTATCACTGATCTCTGATTAACATGTTTCGATACAGCTAAAAGATGATATATTACACATAGGCATTGATGTATGACCTTTTGTATTCGATTTATTACACATGACATCGATATAAGCACATTCAATATTTTGTCCGTAAAAAAAGTTTCATACAACAGGTTGCAGCGTCCTGATTGGTCGAGAGATGTTTGAATGTACTAACGGCTGAGAACTGAATATTAAAAGCCCTAAGTGCAGCCTATAAGCCCTGGCCAGAAATAATTAACTTGGATGCAGTAAAGTGTTTTAAATGTTGTTCAACCAGTTTTGGGCGATTTATGATCGTAATATTGCTTTTAAAAATAACGTTATTAAAGGAACATTATGGTAATGATTTTTAAATGAATTGAGTCATAACATTGAATTTGTTTATTTTTTCAGTTTGTTTTCGGGCATCAAACACAGTCAGTTGATCCTTGCAGTTTTATTGAAATATCTTTTAATATTAAAGTGGAGCTGACATAAAAACAGAGCTAAACGAACTATATCTAGAATTGTGACTTACTTTAAATGACTGAATTGAAGCGTTATTTGTAATATAGGGGCATGATTACTGCATTCTGTTTGGCTTACGAGTAGGACCTGATTACTATCAAGTTAAAAAAAGCTAGCAGTTTCAAATAATTTCATACACTGAACACTGTGTTTTACTGTCGAGTTTGAGTCTTTTCATTCGTTCGATGCATGCTTCAAGTCAGTTGCCGTGTTCGCGGCCTGACAGAAGGTGGGAAACTCTAGCCGGTTTATAAAATCCGAATTTATGATTTTTAATTACCTTACACCGAGAATGTCTAATGTGTTGTTGTATTTTGCCGACTCATTTACTGTTATATATTATTATAATAATGTGAAGAGACTGTCACGGAATACAAGGCGATCGCGTGTTTGACGTTTGTCTTTTTATCGTAAAAAAATCGTCTTCTGTATTATAAACAAGTAATCGCATGGTGCGAGTAAAATTAAGAATTAATTTCAAAGTTTCCAAAGTTTTCACAAATATTACCGTCGCCGCATCGCGACCTCATAAGGCAATTTTATATAAAAACTTTAAAACCACGCGTGAAATTACTTGGCCTCATGGGATTTAACAAGAAATTTCGGTAGATACTGAAAAGGACTCCAGTTCCTAACATTTCAGTGTTTTATTATTTGATCGCTTAATTTCCAGTCAAGCCACTGTATTATCCTTCGCCGTTTTAATTACACGATTGGGGACAGCTGTTTGTGCACTGCGGGCTTAATGACCGAGCAGGCTAGCGACGTTTTAATTGCTGTACATAACAAGATTTGCTACACTTCGGGCGCGTTCTTTTCAGACATATTCCGACCGTATTCTGAAATCACAATAAATGTAGACAGTAGTTGCCACTTTTAGTACATCATTTGGAAATTCTTTTTCTGTTTAATGTAAGGAACATTGTTTCGTTGCTATATTCCTTTTTCAGTGTATAGCCGGCCGCGGTATGAGCACGTGCCATTGGTCCTGCCTTGGCTTACTGCTGACCTTTTGCAAAACAAACTTTAACGGTAAACTGTTTGTTCTAGCTCCTTAGTCTAGCTGTTCAGTTCTTTTTAATATTGCAAATTCAAGACTGAGTAAGGCCATACGTTAGGATATCCAACTCAAAATGTCTTTTGTTGTGTGGGCTATAAATAGCGATACTTACTGCACGTCATCCATTGTCATTAATGTGCCAACCAGAGATCCATTGGTTCCTGACACAAAGCGGCCTTTTGAAATCATGGTTGTACATTAGCATAACAATTGTAATGTTTATCAACACGAAGTATCGCTATTCTTCGCTTGCGCGTGACGTCATCAGGAGCTCATCAAAAAACTATAATCGAATTATACATCCTATAAAGCTGTTTATTTTACAGTTTCTAGAGATCCGAGATATGAGTCATCACAGAAAATTTAAGGTCGATAGGATGTTTTGCTTCCGAGTTGTAGAGGTTTGAAATGTGTCCCACGAACCTAATCACGTTTCAGGTACGGTCGCGAAAATCAACAAATTTGTGCCAAATTAAAGGTTTTTGGCTTAATAAATGTTTAGAAGTTCGATTCAATGGGACTTATAGTGAAACCAAATGAGCTGGATGAAATATTCGCTTTATTTAAGACTTTGAAGTTTTGGCGGCCATCTTGGTGGTTCACGGCAATCCACTGACCAAGATAGTCGCCCCATACATTTACACAGACAATTTCACATATTCGTTCGCCCATAACTCTGTAATGAAATGCTCTTCTGCTTCAAACTGTGGCCCGAAGGTGTAGTTTTGATTCCTCTTCAAGCTTATAAACATGTTATTTTATTTAGCAATGGAAAATATTTTTCGTGACATCGATGCAATGCGATAGCACGTGGTTGCAATAGATGAATAGAGGTTATATTCTGCTAAACAACTAATACGGCTGTGTAGTTTTACAAGTAATTCATACTTGGCGAGCCTTTTCGAATGACTAATTTATATGTGGTTTCAGTTATATAACTTCTGCCAAGAAACGCAATTTTATTTCCATAATGACCAAAACCTTGCGTGCTCGCTCGATAAATGAGTTTTACCATCGGGTGATACGGTGTCAATGCCTGGTGAGTTCGTGAGCATATCTCGTGCGTTCTTTGCAGAATCAGTTATATAATACCTTTATATTGTCGTGCCACGTCTTTGATAACGGAATCGAAACACAGTTTGATCCTGCGAACATCTTTTGTCCGTCAGCTAATGCATACTCATGATAAGATGATAAAGGATGTTAATAAGGTATATCACAGGTGAACTTGAGAGGTTTGTTCTCACAGCGTTTTGTAATAGGATACACCACTAATGACAGTGGTGTTGCCACTTTGTTCATTTATATCGGTAGGCTCTATTTATATTGATAGCAGAAAGGAAAGTTTACCGTCGACTGGGTACGTTCAAGAAGAGGTCACTAATATCCTACGGAAAATACTGTGTGTCTGGTATGTATACTGTATATAAATAATATAGTATTAATATATATATATATATCCATATTCATAGCTGCAGTATCCTAGTTTACATATGAAACAATTATAATGTATTCGGAGATAAATAAAGTGATAATAATCGACTTTTCAAAGAAACGTTTTGCTATTTGCTTTGCTTACAAAGGATATATAATCGACACATTGATCAGGGAAAACATTTTCACACCACGGTTACGATAGTAGCCGAGTTAAATCTCTAAGACACTGTTTACATGAAGGGAGGTTAACCCTAGTGCTAGGACCTGCAGCATTCGTTGTCCATATGCCAAACAGTCTCGAGGGATCTTAATATAGATAATGAATTTAGCCCTAGTGCCAGGACCAGCAACAGTTGTCGATATGCAAAACACGGTCTCGAGGGATTACAATACAATGAAGATAGTCCTAGTGCTAGGCTATAAACCTCCCTTCATCTAAGGCAAGTTACTACACTGTAAATCCGATCCGAATTTAGATTTATACTTTATTTGGCTCGCTGAAATCACAAGGTCTGCATGACTAGTGCTATTGTTTTTGCGTGTACTATTATGTTCACCGAGATCTTCCATTTCTTAGGTAAAATTCCAGTTTACGAATGTTCAGTAACTGTTGTGATATTAAAATTTCTGATCGAAAAGCTTTCAAAAAAATATGAAAAATATATAAATTATTAAGACCTGTGAGAAACATGCGGTATTGAATGGACATAAACCTCGGTCAGTTTAATTGAACCTAATACAATACCTTATGTACTGCTGCATACATGCAGGGAATAATAATAATGGCCATATTTATATAGCGCCATATCACCACAGTATCATGGCGCTTTATAGCTAGAGACATTATAGCTAGAGTGCCCGTTTGCCTTCAAGCCTAAATAAAAATAGTTTACACAGCATCCCATGATTTCTTTTCATTATTTAACATAAAGTACTTATAGTTTATATATAAATTTGTAAGAACTATAACAACGTTTTCTTGTTTGACTGCATATATAAAATACATTTATACATATTTAGTAGTAGCCAATCTGTCAAATGACGTATTTAACGCGAATAATGTATTTGCATTTTCCGGCTCGGGCACCGTAATTCTAGTTAGGTTTATTGTCGACTCCTTATCTGCATTCGAGAGTTTTTCTCCGAGTTCTCCGGTCAGTTTTCCTCTGGGTTCTCTGTTTTCCTCCCTCCGTAAAAATCAACATGTAAGTCGAGTGTTTTGTGTCAAAAACAGTTAATGTAGCGAGGAGTAAAAGCAGCCCACATCAGCTTTAATTAAGCTGCCATAATTATAATCAGCCTGCTATAACAAATATAAAAAAAGTATTATTACTGAAAGAATCTTTAGTTAATTTTAAATTCATGATGTAGCACGGTTAGATTGTTCAGTATCTTTATTGATATTTCTTTAAATGTTAGATATAACGATTAGGCACTTTTCCATTTAATGCAATGCTGTCAGGCATCAAGAATATTATGGTAGCATTTTGGCTATGGACATTAAACACGTATATCCCCATCACATGACTTTTGTGGCCGTAGGGTCATATGATAAATACAATAAGTATTACTTTCAATTGGCCACTTTAGAAACAAGTAGGGGACTCGGGACCAAGTCTGGGAATTGATTTGATTAAAAAAGGAATCCCACCACAAGAAATATCACATCAAAATTAGTAGGTGTATTTACTTTGAAGAAGATTAGGTAGGTAGTCTTTAACTTATCACGGAGTCTCATAATCGGTAAGCCTAAAACAGATGCTCTTCCAGAGAGCCGTGAATGTAACAATAAATGTTAACTAATGGTATAACCTAAGCAAACGTTAGCTAGCGTATGTCATGCAGACGATAAACACAATCATGCAAGGCTACTAGCTTAAAAGCAGGAATGCTCTGGTCTAGTAACTGCTTAAAATCTATGACTAACTTAAGTAGTGGTCCGGATAAGAACGATAGCACTGAACGGCAAGGAATGTAAAAGGTGTTAATTTCCTATTCTTCTCTCTCGTTATTCCATTGGTTGATACTCATAAATTGAATAGAAAACCATCGAAATAATGCATTTTTATATGATATTTTTGAAGTTTCAATTTATTTTTGATCAAAATGACTATGGTTTAATTTCGAAGAATATCGACGACGGAGGGGAAAGTTATCAAATTTGCGATCGAAAGATCTTTTGTGTTCTCCCTTTCCCATTGGCTGAATGGTGGTTTCTTTGAGATTTCACAGTAAAAATAGCCCATAGCATACAAACTACTTTATTTTCTGGGTGTAGTTTGGACTGTAGACATCTCATACAGAACTTAAGTCATATTCACGCAAAATCGACCGTGAGGATGTGCTCATTGCCGCGGCTCTATTGTTTTTACTACAGTTCTTACGCGGACCATTACTTAATAATCTTCAGTAAGTGCTTAAGATCTACTGGTAATCTGGTAAAAAATCCTATATAGAACCAAGAGCCCATAACCAAGAGCGAGAATCTCCCATACTACCTCTATGCTACGGCATTTTCACAAGTTAGGTTATTTTTAGAACGGTTTCCCGCTATTATTGGGTTGCAATCGTTCCTAAGGGAATAAAATCACAAAAGCGTAGCAGACGTGTTGTTGGTATAACAAAAGAAGCTAATGAGGTGTGTAACCCACTAATTGTCAAAAATACTTCCTTTTTGTCCTCGCGCCATTCTTCCCTCGTCCAAATATATTTCGGTTTCCCAAATAAAACGCCTGCATTGCAGGCTAATTTCGAACGTCTTTGATGTGCCGATACCGAAGTTCATATGAATCATAGGGATCCTCGACCTACATTGACCTCGTTATCATTTCATCGGAGCAGAGAACTGGTAACTACAATCCGTGCTTTCGGTTCATAGCGCGCGAATGAGACCTCAACTATACCCACCATAATCCCCGCTTCTATCGCTTTAGGTAAGTAGGATATTGCACAAAAAGTTATTGAAACATTCTATCAAAACATTAGGATGTTGTTTACTGCTTTGGGTTGTGAAAGAAAACCCTGTTTCCTCGGTGAATGCGGCTTGTATCCGAGCAGAGTTTCTGTGTTTGATTCTTTTCTCAGCAGAGTAACAGACGATACGATGAGATGTTTTCCCGGTGCTGTGGGAAGGCTAGAAGGATTAAAGCCTTGTCTGACGGATGTTCCTTGCTTTAACGAACAGAAGAACAGCTGCTTGACCCATTGTGTTTACGCATTTAATGCACATGATCAAACTGAAACAATCACAAATGAACTGGGTCGTCGCACAGTCGTGACTGTCGATCTTCACATGCTGTGACGTCCTCTGTACATATATGACAACACTATATGAAACAAACGGGAAAATATAATATCTTTGTTTTATATAACAATTGTCAAGCTTTTTTAATGAGAGAAACACTGAAAAAACAATCTGAATGCGCGTTGTCGACGATTGCGACCCTCACTACATTTCAATGTACTGCTGCGACTCGTATAACCATATACACTATCCAATGCACCACGGACGTTCAGCGGATTATAACTTAAGAAGTAAAATTGATTATCAATAATTAAGCAACTAAAGGTTTTGAGATAATCTCGGAAATGGTTGTCTCCCCTACATGAAGTGTCGATGGCAGATTCAGGCAATTTATTTACTTGTGCACTAATATCACACGGCTCTAGCTAGGAGTCAGATTATTAAACTACAATTTCATCTACTCTACTGCTTGCAGCACTTCACTTTTGTTAGAAACCTCTAGTCTAAAAATAGCCCAACTTGTGAAAACGCCGTAGCATCTGTATAAGATATATGGACGCTCTTGGTTATGGGTTCTTGATAGAACTATAATTGCTTAATACATTGCGCAATACTTAGACATTGCATTGGTCACTAGAAAGACTATTCCATAGTATTTCGATATACATCCTAATATTTGGTGATCAGAAGTTACTAATTTTGATGTGATCTTTCTTGTGCCAGGAATTACTTTTTTATCATTAATTGTCCACAACTGGACCCAGTCCCTCATTCGTTTCTTAAGTGGCCAGTATATTTCAGCTGTACATGTAGCGAATGCAAAAAGGGCCCGGACGACATGAAGTGGAAATATATTTTGAAGTTGTTCTATGTTTTGGATACCTGTGGTACCATTAGAATCTGCATCATGAGCGTTGATTTCATGAAATTGACAAATGAAATTGCCGACGAAATTTACGATACTGATATGTGTACATGGGCGGTTGATCGCATTTGTAGCAAACACAAATGATAACCTATCATGAGATGGTTATTTTAAGATATAATTTGTACTACTGCTAAAATCATATTACGAGCTACGTGGGGCAGAATTACTGCAGAAAAGGTGTTTGTTGACGAAAAAGTGGTCATTTTGTTCATCTTATTTTATTTATTACTCTTTGGCGCCAGCAGGTATAAATGAATGTCATACATCAAACTAATCCCCAATGATAGGATTCTTAAATTTTGTGGTCATACAGCGATGTTCACTGCCACGTCATCCATTGTCATTAATGTGCCAACCAGAGATTCATTGGTTCCTGACACAAATCAGCCTTTTGAAATCATGGTTGGCACATTAGCATAGCAATTGTAGTGTTTATCAACACGAAACATCGCTATTTGTAATCGGGCATTCGCATCAAAATCACATAAATTTCACATAACATCTTTGTTGTCAATTTCATGAAACTGATATTTTATTTTAGGAATGAATTGTAGCGCTCCATGTCAAGAATAAAATGAAACCTTTAATCTGTTATTACGAACACTATCATATTAATTATTTAACTAAAATGTCGTCCGGACCCTTTCTGCATGACACGGCCCATATATATCCATGACAAAATTATTTCTCTGTGACTTTGTCATCTTTACACATTTGGTAGGTAGTAGTCAACTCGAAAGGTTTTGCTCCTTTGAATACTACACACAATTCTCATAAAGCACGCTTTTCGTCCTCCCTTGTTATTTTTCTTTTAAATTTTATTCAATATTTCTTCAGTGATGCAAACCTATCCGAAATAGTGTGAAATAAAGTGGCAGCCGTTATATTTAGCACAGTTGGGGACCCGGGCTATATTTTGTTGGCGTTGGCGAGCGCAAAAGGCGCGAGGATCGTCGAGTGCACCTTCCGCGCGGCTCGCCGAATTTACCAACAAAAGGCAAAACATTTAACCTCTGGAACCCAGGGTAGAAAGAATGGGGCAAGGACTGAAATGAAGGAGGAGGAGGGGACAATATTCTACCCAACACTCGAAACGCTACGTGACACTAAAACGGCGCAACACACTTTAATACAGCCAGAGGGCAGGCTGCGTACAGCCTCTATTTATCCTAGATTCGCCCAAGAAGAAATTAGGATAACATTTATTATTCATATAAAATTAAGTAATTAAGACCTCAATTCCATCATAACATTAGGCCATATAATCACAAAATGGTATCAAATGTATATTAGGAATCATTTTGGAATAACATTGTGATGTTAAATAATATTGAAGGCACACTTTCAATGCTAAGCAGGTTAAATAACGTACTTACTATTCCCCAAAGAAAACACCTTTTTATGGCTTGTCATAACATGTAATTTATATGCAAATGATTATTTTGGCTTTGGCTTCTTCAAAAGTTTGACTTAAATGCGCCCTATTAGAATATTAATGGGCGGCAAACATGTATACGAAGCCAATAGCTAGCACTTCAATACCACCGCTCAGGGTTATATAGCCACATGATCGCTATAAAATACGTACTCATCCCGAGATACGGCTACTATAGAGGCTACATACGTAATTAGACCACAACAATTATCTTTAAGGTATGCCTTATTGTGTATTTCATTTTAAACGTTGGTATTCGTGTGGGATGAATGCCGACAGAACAATTATATCTCTTCAGTCAGTGAACCACTGCATGCTCATCTGTGAAACCTTTATTCAATTATACTTTCAATTTCAGGCGGATGTCAAAAATTCTTAATTTTATGTTACGAAATAAATCTATCTGTGGTGATGGTTTTCAATACTTAGAATTCCGAGTTCAATTATTCACCTATTTCCATTAGCTTTCATTATTTTATGAAATTATATCCTTTATTTAGAATCCTACTTCAGTGAATGAATACATCAAAGCAAAAAACGTATATTCACAGTTTTGTAATATCTACGACAAGTGTAAGGACATTTTTCAATTCTCTTGCTGCTATTTCGTACTAAATTTATTCTGCTTTTAATAGATGGACAAGCACTCAATTATCCTCGCAACAAAATGCAAACAGGGTTTCCTTTGCTATAAACAAAATTCTTCTGGATCTCAAGTATTGATAAAACATGCTTCAGCTTCAGCACTTGTCAAAGCTTGTCTTTCTGATTTGCATGTACACACACATATGAAGATAAAGCCAGGCTGTATGCCTCAAGACAGTTACGAACACACAAAGAAGAGCAGAAAAAGAAACATTAATCATTGTAGGTATGACATAATCATGTCAAATGTGATTGATGTTTATGAGCCAGTTCAATGGCTCCCAGGTAAAGGGAAGGGAAGTTATCAACAGTGGATCATTTCATTCTTTTGCTTGGGTGTGGAATATATATTCTATTTAGTAAATGATTCCTGTTATCAATACAAACCTTCCTGCTGTCATTCATTCAAGTTATTGTCTAAAGTTTCATTACATTTGTCAAGTATCATCTCCAATTAAAATTAACAACTTTTTTTCAATTTCGCCCAGGGCCTTTTTAGTTTATAAGCTATCTTCGACAATAGTTATTTTTTACAGCATTTGTAGCAACTTTTTACAACCACGGCTGATTTCAACTTGCCAGTATATGCCAGGCGAAATGTTACACTGATTTCATACAACTGTTGTACATGGCCATGGAGCACGCATATGATCGGTCCGTGTGATAATAGCCACATACTGGCCAAGGTAGCCATGATGGCGAGCGGTAATAGTCGCTCAAGAGCTGATACTTATAGAGAAATTTCCAAATCTATGATCTGCCGCAAAATGGTGATTATGCTTTCAACTGTAGTTGAGCCATCAATTTTCGTCTTTGCTAGTTCCGTCTTTACTATTTCCGATCTAACGATCTAAGGTTCAGTGCATTCGTATTGCTACCATTAAGCTGTTAATTTTCTCGCAAATATTTTCGTTTCATTTCCTGAGAGATTCATTATTTAGGTAATTGTTTCATTTCCTCCAAACTTAGTCTTCCTGAACTTTTGGATTAAGAATGCGAAGATAAGCATACGCAAGAAATGAGCTGTCTGGACATGTGTTATTAGGTCAGGCCAACGACAAAATTCATGCGGTTACAGGCCGTGTAATTATGGCTATATCCTATTTGTATCAATTAAACCCTGCGTAGGATTTTAGATGAATTGCTGTTTTATTTCTGTATGAATAACATCTCTTCTGTCAAACATGTAATTTCACATATTTTTGGAAATGTCTGTACATTGGCATACAATGTATATTGCTTGGACAAAGATTGAAATGTTGTGAACACATTCAAAGCTATATACAGCTATTTCACAAAAGGTTGTCCCGGAAAAAGGCAAACGACATGGCTTGTGGTAGTAGCTGAAAGTCTGGTGAATTCATTTGTTATTGGGGTCAAAACTTTAAGGCGAATATTACTAATCTTCTGCTAATCGATTTTGCGAATTGCACCATAGTTTCTCCGTTTCGCACAACTGGACAGTTATAACCACAATCCATTTCGGGCTGGGAATATCGCTTGTCATTTGATCAGGACAATCTTGTTCGTTTGAAATAGGTGTATGTTAACGGTGTGATATACAGTAATTTCCAAATAGGTTGTCTGACTCGTACACGTGAACGATGCATTTGTTCATTCACAGAAGATTCCAGAAAATGCAAAAAGTGTTGAGAAATATTGAATTTCTCATATACATGTAGTTATTGAACTGAATACTTTTACCACACACGAAGACTCGGACAAAACAGACACATCATAAAATTTATTTAACATTAAATAAATTACGTATACTTTCTGTATTTGAGCGGGCAATGCAACCGATGCACCTATTTTGAAATAGCAGTATACCTTGTCAATCTGTTGTTTCTTCAATGCAGAATTCAGTCCAACACTCAGCAACACAAAATCTGTACTTCACTGTTAGTATTTGCTTCACCACATAACCTAGGATTTTGTTTACTTGATGTCAGCCTGTTCTTCAATATGAATGAAGTCATGTCCTATCTGGAAGACTGGAAATATTACTAAAAAGCAGTTTTCCTGTAAATGGTTTTCCCCTACCTTCCTACACGGCCCAATATCAGAAGTCCATGTATGGACTTCTAGCTGTCAATATACATGTTAAATACATTACCACTTAATTACACACGAATGAGAATATGGCGTTTTCTTAGTTTCGCTTACCAAAGGTCTTCCCGATCTTTAAGACGATAGGGACAGTTTTTATACTTTGAAATCAATAGTAGTTTTGGAAAGTTTTGACGATATAAGCAAGAAGGGCTTTAATGAGCGCAAAGTTAGAGACTTCGGTGTACACTGGACTATTGACAATTTAATGATATGCAGGTAAGGGTGAGCCGTTTTAAAGTTTACTTAGTATTAAATATTTTTGTCAGTTCGACGGAACACTCATGTAAGGGTAGGATCGAAATTTGCTACGCCAACGCAAAAAATAATCCACACTTATCGTCTTCATGGACGATAGCTATTAATAGCTATTAATATTAAGAATTAGGTATACATGTAAGACAACCAAGACGTTTTTTCTATGATTTTGCATAATTTCAGTGAAGTTTTAACACATCGACAAAAATGGAATAATATAACTAAATAAAAACGGCAACACAAAAACTCGAACATTAGGCTGTGTCTGTTTGGTTGACTCACAAAAAACAGTCGATTTCCGTCAAATTTAGTGCATCAGATCAAACAATATCATATTAAATTTTATTAATACTTTCAATTGTCGATTACGCTTAGCTTAACATTATGCTATAGGCCAGGAAGTAGGAATCACTTATAGAGGGACACTTAACTTAACAGATTTTGTGTGAAAACATCAGTAAAACTTAATTTGCCGAACAAGAGGGGCTGAATGGGGGGGTACCAATATCAGTTAACAGCTAATTTTTTTGCTATTTATCAGTTATCAGTTAACTTTTGCTGTTATCAGTTAAGTTATATAAAAAGACTACCCTAACCTGATTTGAATACATATTTGCTGGTATGAAATGAATAATAACCGCTAATTCAACATCAAACACTACATTTTGTCTATTCAATAGATTGTTCTAGTATCAGATAACTCTGATGTGTCATGTTTATTATTTGACTATTATCAACTGGATCAAATCTGTCGAAAACCATCCGAAAAGCCAATAATAGCATGTGACGTTACGTCATTTTAATAAAAAATAATGAAATATCAGGTAACAGCTATCTCACAAATATCAGCGAACAGCTAAAAAAAGGTAAAATTCTCAGTTAACAGTAATATTTTTGGCCATTTCTCAGTTATCAGTTAACCCCATTCAGCCCCTCGAACAACGATATCGTTTATTATAGGGGCGGTTCGCAAGGCTGAACCGACTCCACTCCAAGGTAAGCTGGCGACATCAAAGATTGTTGCGGATATTTTGTTATTGATTTGGATGCAAACATTTAAAAGGTGCTGAACAGTCGGGTTGTTCGTTCACCGGCTTGGGATCATATTGTTAGCGAACTGGAGGTATGCTTTGATCATAACCAAAATCTGTACAAACCCATATATGTTTGGAGGGGTGCTATAACCGCTGTACACACATAACTCCGAGAGCATTAATGTTGTCATAAAAGCTATACATAAATAAGTAAAACAGAATAGAAACAATATCATTATAAGTCGTGTATCTAGCCCATTGGCCCTGTAGTCCCGAGATGACAGATTTTACAGCCTACCTGTCTTATTGCAAATGAATGTTGGGCTTGAAGAGCTGTCGAAATACACAAAACATGACCTGACCAGGGGAGGGGGGGGGGAGTAGCCAGGGGAGTAGCCAGGGGAGTAGCCAACATTTTGCATGGGGGGGGGGGGGGGGGGGGGGGAGGATCCACCACTCAACACCAAATCCTCCCCTCACCTCTCCAAACGTATATATTTATATTTATATATAGAAGGTCCATTCTACTTTGGGGTAAATTAAGACTGTCGCATTATTCACTGACTCAGTCCCGGTAAATCACTTAGCTTATTATAGGTGCGTTACTGTGACGCTACTTTTCAGTTGCGTTCTTTTAACGAAAGGGTTCGGCTACGCCCCTGTGAAAGTGCAGCAGATGGCATTTGCGAAATCTAATCATTTCCCGGGGAAGCATGCCCCGGACCCCTCAAGAAGCGACGCACGCGTACATTGACGGGCCAGTTGTTTCGGCCTAGACATTTTTAAAAACCTGGATACACCTCCGATTGTCTTCGACTTTTTATTTATTTTATTTTTAGTAGATATTTGACAAAGTTCAGTTCAGTAATTTGTATAAATATGTATGTACAAAGAAACATAACCATGTGTTATCCTAGCAGCTGACGCTGCAGTAATTAATGCATTGATCATTAGCTGCGCTTGTTCGGCTTATCTCACACCTATGAGTAGTACAGCCAATGATAGATACGGCACTGCGTCAGTGTATATTGATAGGGCTTATGTCACTACTGAACTCACTGCTGAATATCACTGTCAATCAAATTAAACCTTCAAGTTTCGTTAAAAGAAAACTACATAAATAACACCCTGAGATAGAAGACAAATACCATGTGAAAGTCCTGATATGCTTTAAAAACGTTTCGATAGAGGATGGCAAAGATTAAACTGGTGGATTACAAAAGCTTATTATATAATATTGATTTCGATTACAGTGAACTGATTAAGCTGCTCTAAATTTCTCTTAAAAGCAGTATATTTTATCTACTTGAATCTTTTCATCCACTTGAATCTTTGCCATCTTTCATCAAAATTGTCTCCAATGTTTTCCAGTGTACCTGGAAAGCATACTCTGCTAATCTGAGTAGTTATTTTGTCTTTCTTCGTGAGAATGTTTATCATTTGGGAGTAGACATTTCCCTTTAAAGGGGATATGTCACCAGGATTTTTCTGTTTTTCCGTCAAATAATCATCTAAAATTTTATGATTATATGAAAAATACTCCTTGAACACGAAATTGTAGTTACATATTGATGTTAATTTATGAACAGAGACCAAGCTATAGACTAGCATTTAATATCAAAGACACCAGCTTAAAACTTGAAAACGTTGGCCCAATGTTTCATTTTTTTTATAATCGTAATCCATTAGCCTGCTTGCGGCTCTTCTGTAACAATCCGGTAAACCGGTGAGCCGGTAAACAGGCTAGTAATCCATCCTTCCTTAATTACCATCCGTTGCGCGATAAACTTCTTTGTAGTTTCACTTCACTCATGAAGAAGGTTTTAATAAAACTAGACCATTATTTGTTCGGTTTCTATTAGTCTGGTGATATATTATTATATATAAGTGATGGTGATATATTTGATAAGGAATCACCATGCCTGCTCGCCAACAAGGCTGCTGAATTTTATTACTTTAATGTCAGACAAATTCTTTATCTACGTTAACCGTTATCGTAATTTTACATTACATTTTTTTACGGTATCACAATTTATAGAACATTATTATTAATATAATTAGAAATATTTTTACTCTGTAAATTTAGGTTAGATGCAGGTCCACATCAGCTTATAGCTGCTCAATTCCAACCTGCTTGAACAATAAAGTTATCTATGTATGGATGCAGTCCGCTTGAGCTTGCGTCGAGCATAAAAATGGCAGGACCAATGTGTCATGCATGCGTGTCGATGTTTTCCTTCTCCGCGCTCGTCCCACTGATGCGCTTCGCATCGCTTCGTGATTATCAGACACCAGGGGATGAGGCAGGTGTTGCTGAATAATCCCAATGGGAATACTAAACAGCGTTTCACAAAGATGCCAATAGTATATATTGCCATTCACTTGGTCATTGCCATATCACAACCCAGTATTGCTAAGTAATCCCAATGGGAATACTAAACAGCGTTTCACAAAGATGCCAGTAGTATATATTGCCATTCACTTGGCCATTGCCATATCACAACCCAGTGTTACTAAGTAATCCCAATGGGAATACTAAACAGCGTTTCACGAAGATGCCAATAGTATATATTGCCATTCACTTGGCCATTGCCATATCACAACCCAGTGTTACTAAGTAATCCCAATGGGAACACTAAACAGCGTTTCACGAAGATTCCAAGAGACAGTATAAACTGCCATTCACTTGGCCATTGCCTGTTACTGAATAATCCCAATGGGAAACTAAACGGCAGCCTTTCAGGAAGATTCCAAGAGTATCTATTGCCATTCACTTCGCATTACTATATATATCACAACCCATAGACATGCATTTGTCAAAATAATATTGGCCTTTCCATTTCATGCCCAACGAACATGACGTATCGCCGATCATCTCGCTACAGGTCTGGAGGTATTGTGTTACCCCTCTCCGTAACAGCGAAACGTTTCTTTGCCGCTATGTGATAGATTGTGGCGCATTGACATAAATTTAAAGTGAATAATTCCTCTCGAGTCGTCAAAGACTAGGAACGTATTGACTGAGTGGGAGGGCGGGACGGGAAAATATTCGGAGAGCCAAATATTTCCCGTTCGGCCCGACTTAACACAGTCTACAAGTTTTTTTAAATCATATGACCACTTTCAAATGCCAAAACAACAAGGAACACAATCAAGCAGGCTGCTCACGGCAAACACGTACGGGCCCCATCACGTGACTTCTGTAAATAGTTTGTAAAAGCAAGGGGAGCGTATTGGTAAATATGTTAATAACTGTTTGTAACGATAGATGACTAGTTCATGTAAAAACTAGTGTTGATCTGCGTCGATGGAAGATAAACCTTTTGCTCTGACGAAGGGCTAACGTCAGCTGCTACTCGCTTCCCACGTTGGTTAGCATACCTTATACGACTTTTTGTTGATTATACCAGTATCTGTGACGATGTTTCTCTGATTGGATGGGTGAATTGTCTTCCCAACCAATCAGATTGCGATGTTATGGTCTGTGTCACGTACTTACTTGCTCACCTATAGGGAGATATCCGTTTATGAGGGGCGTATTTTTTCTCGCGAGGCCTTATTGCTCTGCCAAGAGAAAGCTATATATCTTTGTAAGCATGTTTTTGTAAAGCAGCTTATGCATGCATAACATCAGAACTTTGGAGAAAAACTAGAAGAACAGCGCTTACCTGAGCACCACTGAAGTGGGAAGAGAAACGTGCTAATAAGGACTACATAGTAAGTACCCAAAGTATAATCAATATATAATAATGAATAATAACTGATATGACTAGAAATAAATAAAGGTATAGACTACCCAGACTAAACAGAGCTAAACTAGCTGGGTAAATGCAGATAGAAGATACAATACAATATTGTTGTCATTATAATAGACCAATCCAAGATCGCCATTGCCATTACGATATCTACTTACATTAGCGACAGCACCGATAGTGCTGAACAGAGCACCTCAAAATTAGTCAAAATCCCAAATTGGAGAGTTATACCTCACCTAGCAGCCAAGATCTAGTCGAGTAAAGTGCGTTATTTTTTATAGACGTTTGTATGAGGGGGTGCAACAATTTGCACCTCCGCATACAAATGTCACTCTGTAAAATTGTCTTACTTTGCGTGACCGTAACTTTGATCCTAATACAAGACAGTGACAAGATATCAATCTCAATGACGACCTTATAGCAAGGCACATCACTTGCTTTCGGGGTCCTATTTTTTTCTCACTCGTGTAGAATTTACTGACGCATCGAGCTAGAAACGAGCTCTTTCTCGTAAGTTTTTCTTTAATTTGTTAGAGATTCAGAAAATCCTTTAGGATTTTTTGTAAGTTCTACACACTCAGACGCTCGATACCTCCATGCAGCCAAAGCAACCTCGATATTATCTCCAATTGACACTATTAATATAATTATCTTGCTCGTGGTTGTTCCAACGACAGCTATCAGTATATGTCAATATTATCATGCAGTATGTAACAGCCCGTGTGAACGGAACTTGATACATCCATGGAATAATTTAATAGAACATTTTGTGCCCTATCTGTTAAAATGGTAGTCACAAGTATATTTTCACATTGTACTGGGTTGATTTTGTTTTTCTTTGTTACTAGAAAAAGTAACTAAAATCATAGCCCATCGCGTCTGATGGTTGATGGAAGGAAAACATTCGGAAAACGATGGAAAACCTGTAAAACTTAAAATTGAATAGGACACTTTTAGAAAAACGTTTGCACAGGAAAGCAGGCGCTTACCAAACTATCGTTCTAGAAGGTTCTCAGACTAATTAACGATAGTCGCCAGATGACCGGATTGTGCTAGAAAGAAACGATAAGAATACTCTTACCGCTCGATAATTGAGTCGGGGCGTCTTCCACTATCAGTGGGTGAATATTTAGAGCACACAGCGCACTAGCGCAGGCTAGCTTTTAATTGTCAGGTGATCAGGAGACTTAAATTGTCGAGAGACTTACATGCTCATAATACTGGAAATCTTCGTTAAAATGAGACCTGACAGAGAGTGTTATTCTAGTGTTGCCAAGTTTTTGTTCCTTACGCTAAAAATTAAAAGATTGAAAAAGGAAGGTTGGCTTGAAATAATCTATTTGAAAATCAATAAATTATCTCCTTGAAAATTCTCTCGGATCTGTTATAAGAGCCGCAGTATACTAGTCAAGTAGTTATACATCCGCAAAATAAACGTTTGGTACGACAAAGACCAGGATTGAAACCAAAGACAAGACAGTGAATGCCAAAGTATCAAGACCTGACATTGCTGGAAATATTTAGCGGTGGCTACAGTAGGTTAGGTCACGTGAACTGGCGGTAACCTCTCCAAACGTTGGACGTAAAAGAAACACCAAGCACGGAAACAAAACCTTTTATTTAACAAATAAGAGATGGTTCGAATTATCCATGTTCTATATATAATGCTGACTCGGGATTTTGAAAATCTGTGGATTGAACCAACGGAAAGCGATTGTATTTAGGAGAATTTGAAGGCATTGAATACGATTTTTTATAGGACATAGGAAAACCATCTGCCATGTATTTTATAATCTGAACTGATCCGATCTACGCGGTTCTCCCGCTCTAATCTAGCGGTGAGGTCAAGTCTTTTAGCCAATGTTCAAAATCACGAGTTCTTGGGATGCTCCCGTAATTTGTATTATCCTAAAGCTCAGCTTTACTATGAAATTGTGGGCGGTATTTCATGGGTTTTCCATGAAATACAGAGCGGTATTTCATGGCTAGATTAGGCCAATCGAAATGTTGGAAATTTCGCGCCATTTCTTTAACAGCCAATCAGAATTCAATAATTTTGAATACTGACATAACTAGTCTGCATGCAGACGCGTGCGGCACTAAAAACGTTTGTCACCCGAGGATTTCGCAGTCTATCGTCGGGTAAGTTACTTCAGTTGTTTTCGTGATCATTCTTCCTGTAAATTTGTTAGTTATAGGATATATAGTTATTGTATACTAAATAATATAAATTTCTCGTGAAATATTCGCCCGTATTCCATAGAAAACCATGAAATAACCAGTAATTATAAATTTCATGAGTCTAAAGTTAACTACAGTAAGACATTCTGCCACAACCTAGATAAAAAAAATAACATCAGGCGTTAAAACCTTCTTGAAGTGCATGGAAAAAGTGCATATATGTATTCATGTAGATTGAAATAACAGATATTAGTTAGTTAGTTAGCTTCACCAGAAAAGATAATGAAATAGTACGTAACATGCAGGTAAGGCCACCGCAACAGCTGTCGCCAATTACTGCGAGTCCGTGATGAAAAATATATACAATTAATACATATAAACCAAATTAAATTAATGATTATACTAAATTAAATTAACTAATGTCAATAATGCGAAATTTTATAAAAAAAAAGTTCAGCAAACGGCGTGAATATTACGAACAACAGAAAAGGGGCGGGTTAGTTTTGCAGGAACGAGAATTATCAGGGTTGTAGAACGATCTAAGGCTGTGTGACAATAAGTTAACAATAACTTATTCAATAACTTAATGTTTAATTTACTGAAGGCCCGTAGGACAGGGAATTATATAGCCTGGTCGTTTTGTTGAAGGGTGAACGTTGAAGTCACAGTTTTACAGTTGCGAGGGCAAAACAGCATGATGCAAGTGTTACTGGTAACATATAATATATAATATATAGATATTATAGTAAACTTATGAAACATGTTATCGTGACAAATAAACTTAAGACATTAGTGGAAACAGCTTTCTTGCTATAAAAACGTAATAAAAACGTATGATAAGGTCATACTCTGACAGGACCTAATATCAAGGTTGGCAGCGCTAGGCACTTATTGACTGAGTGAGAGGGCCCGACGGGAAAATATTTGGCTCAATGGATCGAGCGCATGTACACGGAATATACCCTTTCAGCTTGTCTGTTTGTTGTCCCAATTCAGATCACCTGACTTTTCAAATTCACTTGAGTAGTGTTTTTGTTTTTCTGTATTCCCAGAGAAAATGTATCAATATATTTAATTGAAAACAAAGCACTGGAGACTACCGTTATGTGGTCTAATAGACCAATGTTCCCCATTCGGCCAGACCTAACTCAGTCAATTTTTTTTATTATAATTTATATATTAGATATTTACTAACGCGCACTCTGACTGGTCAAAAACCATGTGTTTATGAGAGTATAGACACTGACATGAAAGTATGAACAAACCAATCAGAGCGCGTGTTACTTGGAACATGACGTCATTTCATCAGGATTTCTATATTATAAAACATTACGAATCAAAATGGCGGAGTGATACATTTGCAAATGGACTTTGGCGGTTTCTTTTGAAGCTGAAATTGAAAGAGAACTAAACAACATTTCAGAAAAGGATAACCTAATGTCAAGACAATTTTTTGCCGAAAATTCAACGGCATTCAAGGAACAGTGGACTTAAAGTGGATGTTTTTTTCTTCGGCCTTTGGTGGGTTACAATGCACAAATGGTTTCGCGACCTCCAGGATGAAGATTTTGTTAGCTTTTAGTAAAGGAACTCTTATTTTCACCAAACAGAATGGAAAGATCTAGTTATTGGGACCTTCCTTGCAGTTAAATGGGGATTTGAATCCAAGGTAAGAGAGAAAAGCTCGCTATTGACATCAATTTTTGATTTGGCATTTGTGATTGTGCTTGCAAAATTCGGATATTATTTTTCATTGTTCGTTGTTCGTAAAATGGAATGAGAAAGCTATAACTGAATCGAGTGCTAACAACTGGCTTAATTATTTCATGACTTCGTTTTTCGGAACACAAAACTGTCGGTCTTGCGAGGACTGTTTGTGCATTTCGTTCGTAAAAATATATTAAATATAGCAAGTAGAACAGGGTCTGTTGTGGTCTGTACTCTGAAAAAAACACTCATGAAGCTGTAGAACATTCAAAAAGTTACAGAAATCACTCTGATTCCTGTACTTTTTTCATGTTCTACAGTTCCAGTCGTGTTTTTGTCAGAGTAGAGAGAACAACAGATGAAAGGAAAGTGTGCGCGGAGCCGTGCGGGTCACACGATAACGCGTTGAATCAGAATTGAAATCGTGGTCACAAGTGCGCATGCGTGAATTTGTCTCCTACGAGTGAAACTCGCCATTTATAAAAGAAAATTGCCGACGAATGATCGTCATATTAGAACTAAATTTTCAGCCAGTTTCAAATGTCAAAGTGTTCATTTGTTTGTGTAGTTATGATATAAAATCATGTTTGCCGCGTAGCACTAGTAAGTGTAAATAGTGTGATGTAAAGTGGTAAGCTGTAGTGCTAAGTGTACGTGTACGCCCTACGAGGGAAAGAGAGAACAATCTCTGACCCAAGTGGGACTCGAACCCAACGACCTCCAGATTACATGTCTGGCGCTCTACCAACTGAGTTCATTTGTTTAGTCCATTATTCTGTAGCCTATAAATATCACTTATTCAGTTAGTTTAATTTGCAGACGTATTGCTCGTTCCTGTCGGGTTGCCGATTAATGCTAGACACATTTCCTTGACATTACCTTTTTTTAAGAAAGGGTGTCGTTGTTGACATTCTACAAGTTTGATCAGTCAGTTTGCAATATTTTAAGTTCTGACACTAAATGAAAGGAAGCTGCAGCTAAAAGTATGATTGATACATCCACATTTTCTTAATATTATTCTAACTAGCTAACATTTTTTTTCAATAGCCAAACATATATGTATTGCATAGCAAATTAAAGTTGCCCAAAAAAGTGATTTTATGCTGTTTGTAGAGATAAATACCGAGAACCGAGGCATTCAGCCATATACATGACATGACTGAATACCGAGGTTCGAGGTATTTACCTGACTTTAATATTACAAGATTGGCGAGGTTTTCTCACTAAATTAAAGCATAGTTAATAGAGTGGAATGGTTAGGAAACCCGGCAAACTTCAAAAGGGCTAACAAAGGCGCTGCGATTTAGGTTGAATGGGTAAGACAAAAGATTGTGCACGATCATAGTTCATTAGCGTTCCCTGAACGACTGAACTCACACGTTTCTATTGGCTGATTGATTAACATGTTGGAATTTCTATTGTGTTTTGTGCACGGTAGTGGTTGAAAAAAGCGAACAAAGACCTATAACAAAGAAGGTCCCTGAGTTTCCTAACCATTCCACTCTATTAACTATGATTAAAGCTATAGATGGATGCACATGACGTCACGGCGGCCATGTTGGTGTACCTTTAACAATAGATTCTTCGTTAGCTTCTTTTGTTCTGTACAGCAACATGGCCGCCATGCCCTTTGTCATTTGAATCTCTGGGGATTGAGTGCAACCCATCTATTTGTTTTTATAGTGCCTATAGATGGGTTGCACATGACGTCACGGCGGCCATGTTGGTGTACCTTTAACAATAGATTCTTCGTTAGATTCTTTTGTTAGGTACACCAACATCGCCGCCATGCCCTTTGTCATTTAAATCTCTGGGGATTGAGTGCAACCATCTATTCCTATGATCTCAAAAGCAATTCTTTGATCTTTAGAAAAAGGAAACAATGCCCTTGGCAGGTTTGTAAATTAGACAAAGCACTGAATCATACAATGCATTCGGTTTAGATAAAAGGTTATGTAACTCTTGAGTCATGATAATGAATCAATAAAACGTTTTTGTTACATAACGAACCATATTCATGAAAAGAATGTTCTAGAATTGTGGTGACAAGCATAGAATAGTTATTTCGGCGCTAACATTATGTCACTAACATGCACAGTTGGAGTATGGTGAAAACAAATTACGTCCCATAATCGGATAAGACGGCTCGCGTCCTTAAACAGGGAGTGATTGAAAGCTTCGTATTTGAGCTCTCATATCGGGTCATTGAACTGACTGTCAGCTTGAGTGCACAACCTTGCATTGTTCATAAATACAAGGACGTTAGCTGTATAAAGACCCGGGTATTTAAACATATTATAAATGCAAGGGCTTTATCTATATATTGACCAATATACAGATAAAGCCCTTGCATTTATAATGACCAACTCAGTCTCTGTCTCAGATTTTGTTCGACCGGTCTTTATTGTAGATAAACCCGAGCCGATCGGGTAATAGCGATGTTTCGTGTTGATAAACATTACAATTGTTATGCTAATGTGCCAACCATGATTTGTAAAGCCCGCTTTGTGTTAGGAACCAATGGATCTCTGGTTGGCACATTAATGACAATAGATGACGACACACGAAACATCGCTATAAGGGTATATTAGATCGCAGTGCTTCCGCAGTAAAAATATGCTAACACCTTGAAATGAGATTTCTCCGCGGTTTCTCCGCATTCTATATTGACACTTCTATGCTCATTATTATATTTAGCATTTTTACAACACGGAAAATCGATAAAGAAAAGAATTAAAGATTGAAATTCATTTCTTGTAAACCGAAATATAAATATATATAATAACACATTGTCTGAATGCAAACAGAAATCAGAATTTACATGGATATTTATATCATTAGAAATCCGGCCAGGGCATGTCGGAACAACTGCTTGTAATTCCCTAATAATATAATACAGTCAAATTTATACGATTCAGCACTTGTCTCGAAGATTTACAAGCTTGCGGGTTAAAGTGGTCGCCTAAAGAGCAGAGACAGATCATTTGTAATTTTCGCCATAGCTAGTCTTCGACACCCTGAGAGCCGGGCATTCAAGAAATCGAACTGTGAGTATAATTCACAAAGTCGTTTTTGTCGATCCTTATTCGATAGTTCACTCTAAAACCTATAGCGAAGGACTGATTAATGTATTTACCGTATCCCTATAATTTCCTTTGACTTATGTAGTTGCATTTTGTAAATTGTGCTTTTCAACAGTAAGTATATTTCGAAATAGCTGTATACATGTATACATGTATAATTATCCGTACTCAGTTTTTTTTATTTAGTACCCTTTCATTTAGTACCCTTAGTATGACTTGTTCAGTAGTCCAAACACTTCTCATATTTTGTTTTCGCATTTGAAAACGCAGCTCTGCATAAAATGCTATAATTAGTCCTAATAGGCCTACAATACTCACATCGTTCTTGTATATACCCGTTACAGAGTCTACAAAACAAACACCGAACGAAATATTATAACACTTGGCCAAAACAATAATGCACTGCTAAAATAGTCGTTTTAATTCGCCTGGTTTTAAACCACCTGCAACAATACAAAACAGATTCTTAGATCCACGTGCATAATTGAATTCTCGTAATATTCACTCTCACAGATAGCCATGCAGTAATCCGTCTAATGAGATGAACCGAAACGATCTACCAAGTAAGACATAATACACCCACGCTTATTATTCGAAAGAATATTACTCTGAGATCAGGAATCGTATTTTTACCGAAGATAATACAAAGCAATTACATGTTCATCTTCTTGCAATTGTGTCGTGAAAAACTAGAACAAGTGCCGGGATGAACCATTAATCAAGTCATCCAAATCACTTTGTAGAACCAGGTTTTTGGAGCCATTTCAGTATTTGAATAATTAAAATGTTCAGAATAGATATCAGAAACACTGAAGTATTTGTTTTGGGCTACCCTTTGAGCTTGAAGATATAGATTTACTTAGGGCCTTTTTAATGAACAAGATGTTTAAGTGCTTGCCATCTGCTCGTTTTTATGCCCTGTATATCGAGCAGTCCTTGATCAGAACCAATCTTTCCAAAACTGATAAAACTCAAATCTACTGCGATTAACATCAAGGACATTCAGATATTTGCAATATTGTGCGCTTGAATCAATATCTACAGTCATTACCATTTTGATATCTTTTTATATTTCGCTAATGTTGGCGTTTCCTGCAGCCGTTAATGAATACAACATTGACTGCGGAGCTACAACTGGGAATTCGCAGTAAATTTCCACATGACGTTATCGCCGCCATCTTGGTTGACGTTTGATCAACCACCATGGCCAACAACCAACAACCACCACAATATCTGCTTTCCAATCTGATGTTATGCCGATTTTACGGCAATATTTAGACTGAGTGCGAATATGTACTCGGTATTATTACGGAAGATATTGAATATTTAAATAGGAATCATTGGCTTAGATGCCGTTTTAAAGATGATGCAAAACGATAATAAACTGAAACAAATCGTGCCCTCGGGACAACAAACAGACAGGAATATGTTCGCGGTTTTTCCCGACATTTTGAAATGGGTGCAGAAGTGTTCGATTCATAAGAATTGTGTAGAATTCAGTCAAAAATGGTATATAAGGGTAAGGGTTTGGACCTCGGGGCGGAGCCTTCCCGTAAAAAATCTTTGTTGAGTTTTGTAATCTATATAAACAGCTTGCGACTTCACTTTGGTAAAATTCGGACTGTTTATGACTCGAAACACAGCAAAAAATACAAGCAAGTAATGAAATATAGATACCATTCTTTAGTGCTGTTTATCTTGGTGTAGCCGGGAAGAATAAAATCCTTGGAAATCTCGCCATATACTGTGCAAAACTATAATCTGTGAATTACGGCTGTCACCCGATACAGTGTGGCGTTTCCGGCAATCTTTTTTGATATGTTTTCTTATAAATCGAACACTTTTGTACCTCACCACAATGTCGAAAAAAACGCGAACTGGTCTATCGTATTCTTGGGTTGCACATGACGTCACGGCGGCCATGTTGGAGGAAAGTTAACTAAAGATTCCTCATTAGTGTCTTTTGTTCCGTCCTCCAACATGGCTGCCGCGTCTTTGTCTTTTGAATCTCCTGGGATTGATTGCAACCCAATAATAGGTTACCTGGTCTATCGTATAGGTTAACTGGTCCATCGTATAGTTTTTTTTTTGCCTCATCAGAATTTTACCACGTCTAGAACATAAGTGAACAAATAAGTGTTCGAGGTAGCTAATCAATACAATACAATACAATACAATACAATACAATACAATACAATACAATACAACTTTATTAGCATTCCATATACATAAATGGTATTGCTTTACAAGTAAATGAGCTGTCACGAAGCGAACAATTTTAAATCTCTGCGGTACGGTGTAAGCGATCGGTTTTTCGATCAAATGCTTCAAAGATGAAGTATCCTACTTTTTTACATACAAATGGATCAACATTGTTGAATAAGAACAAAATCTTGTGATCATTATCTAACTGTAGAAAATTGTGATAATGTGTACTGATCTCATGAATTAGTACCTTCCCGATGTCAGCATATGAAGCACAGTTGAACATGAAATGAGTTTCATCCTCAACATCATTGATAATCAATGCTACATCATTGGAACTTGTCAAGGTTTTACTGCGTGCATGCAGCCAATCATATAGCAGTATCCACCCTATTCAACAAACGGACCGCACCCTGACAGTAGAGTTCTCAGGAGTTCCATGCACATGAATATTAATAAAAAGAATATTATACGATGCTGCGAATATGTGAAATTTATGCTCTCGAGTCAAAAACATTTCACTCTTTTCGCTGTGCTCACTCGTGAAATGTTTTAACTCTCGAGGATAAACATCATATCTTCGCACCTGCACCGTAAGGTTCAGGCCCGGCAAATGTTTAGGAATAGCGTTTGTCTCCTTTAGAGCTCTTCGAAACCACCGCAACAAAAACCGAACTGACTTAGAAACAGAACTAATACTCAAAACTGAGGAAACAAATGTTTTTAAAGTTAATTATATGATATTTCTAGATACTTTGTAGTACTTTGTTATACAGATAACAATGATAGTGTTGACTAATAATCAATGAGTTTTTTTCATAATATATTTGCAATGTTTTCTCGAATCTTATTGTCTGAGAGCAGCTATATTTATGTTAAACACCAGTGCCAAATCATGTAATACACCAGATGTAAGCAAAATATATCCAACCAGTACTCGTGAATTGGATTACATTCGGTGTACGAGCTCATGCACTTTTCATACTCTGAAAAACTCACTCGTTCAAATTATATCCCGAATTGCACTCGAATCCATATGATTATCCCTGCTTTTCATTGGAAGTAATACATATATATTATTCATGATGTGTAACCAGTGTTTATTTCAATAATTTGGTCCAGTCCCTTTAAGATGATTGTAACTTCCCTACAGCTAGTTTTATGCGATTATCGTAAGCATCTTGTAAATCACTGTTTGTGCTTGAATATGTGTATTAAACAATTATCATAACAAAACATAAGCAAGTACTCCACGTCTAACATGCATGCCGGGTTTTCCAAAGAAAATGAACATCACTTCTTGTTTGCTGAAGTTAAAAACTCTTGAATTGATATTGTATAATTGAGACGCTCTAACTGAGGCGTAACTGAGCTATGAACTTGAATTAAGATTATATCCCGAATGTGCAATAATTTCGATAAGAAAGATTATATAGTGTTTTCGCGAATTCTAAATAATTCCAAAATATTCACCGAAATTTAGGCTTTACGCCGCTCGGCGAGTTCAGTAGAGCTTCGGCAGTAACGCACAGTTCTAGTTACGCCAATAACTCTAACGGTATAACAAGTTCTACCACAGCAAATTTATTTTATTTTTTCCTTTATAGCAATATATACTTTCGTTATTGAAGCATTAAGAAACGAAATTTTCTAAAGTAGCTCGTAGCTTAGCTGCCACAAGCATGCTGTCCCAAACAGGGAACAGATGGTGGTCCGGTGCTGTACACTGTGCAATCACAGCATGCGTTAACACACACCTGCCTAGGATCAGCGGCGATTCGGCCCTCGGCCAACGCAACGTCTTAACTGACTACTTTCTTTCTTGGCTCCATATAAACTGCATTCGTGCTCGTGGTTAATCATAGGACGATTTTCAGGAGAACAAAAACTAACTTGTAAAAGACTGCCATACAATTTTTCGTGCACTGTGTAATAACTTCTTTGCATGTAATTTTTTTTAGTTTATACATGATCTGGTTTTCCTGCTGCGTTGGTCAAAGCCATGTTTGCGCTCTTAATAACAAGACTTTACGTTGACTTTCTTTTTGCTGTCAGTATATTGATTCATTTTGTCTCTATTTCACTGTAAAAAATTAAAGTAGAAACCAATATGTTTTATATCGACGTGATATTTCGCGTTGCTCCCTTCGCTTCTTTCATAAACTATTAATGATATGCAAATAAACACATTCAGTTATCATCGCGTTAAACTGTATGATAAATTCTGTTATTAAAGTAGAAATAACAATGATTAAAATATTAATTACAACAATAATCTTTATGGAACGAGGGTAGTTTATGTATAAACTCCTTGCACTAACACTCATGCCTCAGTTAGCCAAAGAGATTGGCAGTCGATATTAGAAACTATTGACACTTGGAACTGTGGTATATTAATTGTTGTCTCCACTGAGCAGTGCTGGCCATTACCAGCTTGAGAGCGAAAAGGTCGGTAACATGCTTTCTAAACTTAGCCTACTGGTAAAGTGAAGTTGTTTAGATAGCGCAAACTTTACTTTACATATTTCTGTTTTAAAAGCCTTACCGAAAATCTAGCTATCGTTATGGTTTAAATCGGACTGGTGATATTTTTTATTTATTAATGCTTTTATCACGAATAGACTTCGTTACAAAAAATGCGAACTAGAATATAAATGAAAGAAAGCGTGGTAGGGCCCACACAACAGAGCTTGGCCCAAATGCAGTGAACAGGAAATATATCATCAATAAATCGTATAATGAATACTTTTCATACACCTCCTTTTATTCAGTGTGATTCCGAGTCACCTGCAGACAGTGTGTATATCGAGTATTCTAATTCTATCAACTTAACGCTAATCCACATTTTGGTAGAATGGTTCGCTGATCAATATTCAAGCGAAACTTTGAGGACAAATAGGAATCAGTGTCGCTCTGTTATCCCAGCCTTGATCAGCGTCTCTGATTAAGATAGCAAATATATCAACTGCTACTGCGCACACTTACTGAATTCGTAAGATTTAATATAATATATAGAACCCCTTCAACTAGAACACAATCCACCATTCTGAAAAATATGGCGGCTGACATCCGACCACAATCCATTGCGAACCTATAACAGTCAAAATTACACGTAGAAATCCTCTGTTCTCTTCGATGACAGTGTATTGGTAACAGCACTTCTACCGGCTTGATTTTAAGATTTAAAACCTCGCTACCGCAATTTTATAACGGATTTTAAGTTTTTCAAGCGCGAAGGTTGTAGCCTGTCGGTATCGTCGATTGACTGTTCGCATACAAAATAATCGATTTATAATCATGATTTTACGTTTCTTTCTGAAGACGTAAAGCGGCTCTGCATATGACTCTAATATCTTGGAAAGATTTAAAGAACGGTCACATTTGACATATATGACATTAAATATTTTCTTTGTGATATTTTTCTAGCCTAATTTAATGATGGCGATCCCTTTTGTACAGTTTAATTTGTATAATATGCTTTCTTAAACGAGGTGACGGTAAGTTCTTAAGAGCGGCCGTCAGTAAATATCACCTAAAGTGTTTAGGATGAGAAAAAATGAAATTCCTCAAACTTTCTCAGAATAATGGCTTGGGTGAGTGATTCATATAAACATAACTTTTAGTTGAATTTTATTTTTATTTTAGCCAAACGGCGACCAAATCAGTTTTACGGCTCTCAGACCGGTTTTTAGGAGCTCGATACCACACATCGTTAACGGCTCGCCTAAAAATGAAAATATAAATTTATAGCAATACTGTGCAGCTAAGTAGAAAGAAAAGATAATGATTTCTCTTTTCATGGGTTGTTTATTTAATTTGAGTACAAATTAACTATTTTAGCGATTTTTCATTATTTTATTAATTTTAGACATTTTTGGTACGCAAAATAATGACCAAATTGAGAAGCCAAAATTTCCAATGATACATGACCTGGCTATATTATAGCATAACCTAGCGAAAGAGCAATGGTTCTTCTTCAAATACAGGCAATACATTTTTTTGGCAATTAAAACTACGAATTTTCAGGGCATCTTACGCCAATTACCAATTATGTACAAAATCAGTGGCTTTTAGCGGTATTTTTGCGATGACATGATTGTTGAATCTTTACTCATGCCGGAGCGCCGACAACTTTCAATTGATAGACTACCTTTATGAGACTTCTAAGTCAATCCGAATGATCTACAGTTGAACTATTCACTGTTAGGAATGTTAAAAAGTAACTGTAATGGCTTAATATGTACCTTTCATGTGGTTTCGTAGAGATTTGGTAGCGGCTTTATAAACAGGTCTGCCGTACGTAGTTCAACTGTCAACAGCTGAGATTGCGTTACACACATGAAGCCCGCTTTTTCGGAACAAATAAACGTGTTTACGCAGAACTCCATAACTGTGGATTTCCGATTTGCATCAGTTCCGATCCGGGGAACTAGTTATATTCGATATAGGATCTCAGTGTAACTAGATTTGGCTTTTATTTCTTCCTTTGAGTTTCAAACTGTATATTGTATAACTGTATATTGGCCGGCAATTGAAATGTTGCAATGGCTGGGAGATGGAGGGTACTTGTGCGGCGTCGGCCAGGTGTGCGGAAAGTAGCTATAAAACTGTCAGAACTCTTTTTCCAAAATGTCGAAGAAAGAGAGTGCCGGAAGTTACAAGTATCTACCTCTCATTATCTGAGTACGAGGTCCGTACCATAAGTTATGGCTGAATGAAATGAAAAAGTCTAAAAATATATAACCCTACCCGGACAATAAGTATGAAATATTTTGCCCCTCCCCCTACAGCCAACCCTTTTTTCAGTTGCCCAATTTTTACGACCCTCTATTTTGGGGGGTTAGAAAAAGTATGACACTCCCCATGCTAAATTATATCCCATATGCCCGTTTCTCCGATCGCAGCGACCGGCGACCGCTGAAAAAAGTACTTGTCAATCGTAGCGATTATATACTGCTATCAAATGGACTGAACCGAGCTATCGGGTACAACAATAGTTCTATCCTGGCGATCGTAATCGCTATGACAGCTTGAGAGTAGATTCCATGTTACCACTACGATCGCTATAAGGGACCGGACATTATTTAGCGGTGGGGAAGGGGGACTACTAGATTTGTAGGGGGGGGGGGGGGGGGGGGGGGGGGTGGGGTCACGATTATTTATGCTCCCATTTAAGGGGGGGGGGGGGGGGTGTCACATTTTTTTAAGCTCCTCTTTTATAGGTTAAATATATTTATAGGCTTATCTAAGGGGAGGGTCATTATGTTGTGAGACCAGAGAACTGCAAGGTCACATTTTTTGGGGCAAGCCACAATGCAGATCTAGTAGCCCCCCCCCCCCCCCCCCACCCTACCGCTATACAATGTCCGGTCCCTAAGCCGACTCACCTTTACAGCGATCGCAGCGAACGACCAAATGAAAACCAGCCTACATTCGCGATGAAAGCAAACAATACGTATGGCATTAGATATAAAATCTAAAAATAATCTGGTAAGGAGAAACGATAACGCTCCGGGTAATGGACTCCTGTTTATGTCTAAAGGATGATTTGTTTCGCTAACACGCTGGAGAATGCAGGCACCGATTGTAGGCGGAAAAGTATATCATGTGCCAATCAGTACTAGTAGGACAGAAAACTATTTGTTTCTGTTGCTGACACTAACTCTGATCATCAATCTATTACATGTGGTGTACGTCAAGTCAGTTCTAGGACCTCTACTTTTCCTTCTTTACGTTAATGATTTTCATAACTCTTCTCAGACTTTTGAATTCCACCTTTTTGCTGATGATTCCAATTTATTTTTGCGAATAAGAGTTTGTTAAGCTTAGAATCTATTGTTAACCAACAACTAATTAATATTAATACCTGGCTTTGTGCTAATAAACTCGGTCTTTAAATATTGATAAAACATTTTTTTTTATATTTCACCCTCCTCAAAAGAAACTTAAGGTTACCGGATACCTTCAGGGTGCGTTTCCAGTCTAAATTATGTAGCGCCTCGAGGAAACATCGTAGATAAATCATCCATGTATCATTTTAAAGCTTATAAAATTGGCTACAAGAAAACATAAAAAGTTTTGAGTTCTTTGAAAATCTCGAATTTTCCGCCATCCCGTTTCTCCGATCTAGTGAGATGGCTTTCAGAAGTTCCGACTCCGAAAATATTTTAAAGTTTAAAAATCTGTTTGCTTTGTCGCATTTCAGAGGAATCGTATTACAAAAGGGTGTCGGGGAATTTCAAATTCGATTTAGTTCAAAAGTTATCATGCTTTCCGTGAAAAGGCGAAAAATAATCCGAGTAGATATGCGGGAAACGTCGTCAAGAGCTCTCTTTTAAGAATTTCCCAATTCCCCGACACGGTTTTGCAGCTGAGATATCAATTGACATTTTGTGAAACGTTTGCACAAATCGAATATATTCCTCTTGAGTGGGAGCTTTTTTAAAACTCTATTTTGATTGAAAATCGAAAGCGAGAAAATAGCACTTCAAAAAATTACCCGTCTGTCGTGCGTGAATCTGAAGCCCGTCTCTCCAACAATTAGCAAGCTCTTGGCCAATCATTTCTCATCACAGTTCAACTATCTGTCAAGATTCCCGCCAATGTTGATTTCCGATCAAAGCAACGCGCCGATGTTTGTTCTTTTTTGTGTGACTTGAAAAATGGTAGCGGTAAGAGTCAGCTGGTTTCCCAGGCTAGAAAAATGGGAAAGACGAAAAGACCTCGAGGGACACTGAAGCCAAGGTGAACACCTATATAGACGCCTTGAATGCCAGCATAGTTAGTAGAAGAGACAGCGATTCGCAGGCGTCTGAAACACCACGTCTGAAACAGCACGGCAATAGCGAGATCGTGGTTCAACGATTCAGGGTCACCGCCAACTACGTTTCCATCTAAGCTTTCTTGGAAACAAATATTCTCTCGGCTAGCTCTTATCAATTCTACTTTATGTTCAGATGTGGACCAATCGGCACTGTCTGAAAGTGAAAATACGAACGCTTGTCGGTTTTGCGAGGACCTCTTATTTGGCTTTGTAATTGTAGTCGTATGCATTGTTTGGCCTCGTTTTTCTTTTCTTTTTTCTTTGTTTTTCAAGCTAAGGGTTTAGGGTTAGGGCATCCTGCTTGATTTTTGTAAGATATAAGGCCAACATCCGATGGAATTGTGGAATCGTGTGTGGAAAAACTTTTCTCAATAAACGTAATGTCTCTATCAATTCCAAGCCCGCCCATCCCCCCCCCCCCCCCCGGGCAAGATGGGGCATTTGACAACCTATCTGTCCCTGGGGTGGGGCATTTGTTTTGCGCAAGCCCGGGCCCGGGGCATTTGTCAAAAAAATATCCCACCCCTCCTCTTTGTTTGATTTTGTTTTGCTCAACTGATCAACACGTGCTTGCTTCATCGATCAACGGCGGCGGAAAAGTCATCCGTGAACATGACGTTAGGAATTTTCCAGTTTCGGTGTGAAGTGTGCGGTTTGTTGGGAACTGGCTAGTGAATGTGGGATTTGGGGGCACTACGAAAGTGTTTGAAGGTGAGTACTGCATTACTTTAATAAAGAAAAGCGGTGAAATGTGGCTTTTGAAACGGCGAAGAAATTTGGCGCGTTCGCTATACTTGCCCAGAGGTGGAGCATTTGCATAACTTAGCTGGCCCCACGGTGGGGCATTTGCAACGTTCTGATTCCAAAATGACAAAATCCCCACAAATGCCCGGGGGGGCATGGGCGGGCTTGGAATTGATAGAGACATAAACATTGGTATATGAAATGATTTCCCACACCGTCGTTACGGGTGAGTGAGCACTTGTCATATGTTTATTGATCTGCTGTCAATCAAAAAGAACCTTTTACTTCCGGTTAAAAACTTCCTTTTGGTATTTCTCCGTCAATATAACATTTCTTTGAACGGAGTTTTTGGTATATGAGACACTACTACTAAAACTACAGTTCTGTGTGAAAAACATTTTTTCCCATCTTTTTCGTTTTGAAGGTATCCGGTAACCTTAATCACTCGGTCCAAATAAAAATCAATGATCAAAATATTAAACATGTAAATAGTATTAAATATTTGGGAATAATGATTGATTCTAGTCTAAATTGGAAAGACCATATTTCGGCAGTCTCAAAAAAAATCTCAAGAAGCATTGGTATACTTTCAAAATTAAGACATTATATCAATATTGATACTCTATCTCAATTGTATTATTCTTTAATTTATCCCCATTTAATTTATGGCCTCATTATATGGGGCAATACCTACAATACTAACATTAAACCAATTACAATACTTCAAAAGAAAGCTATTCGCATCATCCGGCACTTTCTCCAAATTCGATGCTCATACTAATCTTGTTTTCCTAAACCTAAATATTTTAAAGTTTACAGACCTAATAACATTTCAAACTGTCTTTTTCATGTATCAGTTCTATAATGGTCTGCTTCCCCAAGTATTTAATTCATTTTTTACTTTCACTAGTGACATACACTCTTATAATACAAGATTAGCCTCAAAAGCTTCCTACTATCTTCCACAGATTCGCACGAACTTCGGTAAATTTAATATAAGATACTTCGGTCCAAAAATTTGGAATACTATAGATGATTCACTTAAATTCATGACGAGATCTAGAGATCCAGCTTCAACTTAGGTATAAATATCTACTTATAAAATGTTACGAAACTATCTGAAATTGTCTGTACAATGTTAATCTACGGTATATCACATGACGTGTTGTATTGTGCTTGTATTCATGTCTCGCTTGTTTGTTTTTGATTTCCTTTTATTTTACACATCATATTTAAATTTTATTACGATAATTGCAGCCTCGACTACCCTGACATTTCTTTTCTTTTAATATAAACAGGTAATTTGTCATCTGTCTTGATTAGCCTAGTGGTTATTACAGATGACATAAGTACTTCCTTTTGCACACTTTACAATTTCTTTTTTCTCTTTAAATGTTTCCATCTTAACTAGTACTTCAATAAAAGTTCTGTCACACTACGGTATAAGAGGTCTTTCACACTTCCGCTTAGTAAAACAAACCGATTCCGGAACACTTTCATCAACTCTAGTGTTCGACACTATAACTCACATCATTTAAGTTAGTACACAGGTCTTGAATTAGCCAAATAGCTGCTTTTAACTGTTAGTTTTAATATCATAACATTTTATCGAATTAGTTTATAAGTATACGTAATTAATGTTTAGAATTGTGATCCTTAGTAATTCAGTTATGCTGGAAGTAAGGTAATTATAATAAACGATCTATCTATCTATCTGTTGTTGCAGTCTTTATCAGCAATGAATATATTACTTGATGCTGATTTATGTTCAAGTTCTGCCCAAAAAGACAGCAAAAAAGTATCCGCAGGCGCTTAGGACTTAGTATTCTGTTCTTCAGTCGTTCTATCTAAGCGCTTGTGGGATCGTTTTGCGTTTTTTTTAGCCGATCTAGAGTCATCCATCACTGATGAAGAAGACAACTCATTCAGGGACGGATCCAGGATTTTGTAAAAGTGGGTTAAGAGAGTCATAGGGGGGTGCAAAATAATAGTGTCATACTAGAGAACTATACTTACAATCTGTAACAGGTTTCATTTGATAATTCTATGATAATTTTTTATGTTTGAGTAGCATATATTCAAAGATGTATTTAGCTATTCATTTCTGAGTGATATCCAGGAATAAGGGGGAACCCACTCCCTGGATCCGCCACTGTATGTCATCTCTCATTTACCAATCATAAATGCGACATCTGTTTAAGTGTAGTTCTTTGGTACCTTACCTACAATGCAAGTCAATATCCTTGCAATTTCCATAAATATTGAGTCTTTTGTGTTCACGAGAGATTATCAAATTCAGCAAGTTTACTATCAATCAGCTGTTTTAATACCAGGCATGGAAATATCCCGGATGGGGGAAAGGTAGCACTTGCAAAATTAATTAAATGGCAGAGGTGTGTGAAAAACGTAGCTGTGTTGGCTAGAAATAACTGACACTGACACCGACACCATAACTGTACAGTATACGCGTTGGTAGAGCATGGGAGTCCGTTATGTGGTCATGGCTGTCAATCCTTTTTATTGAATTCTAATTAAAATATTTAAGGGAAAAAAATAAGAATGAAGTTGACCACAATAGTAATCCGTGTAAGGCTCAGAAGACTGAGAATAATTAGCCTGCTTGCCGGCTCTCCTGTAATTTTGTTCGGTCGTTTCTTTTCGGATTGGGTCACCTGTGGCACGCGGTCAAAATGGGGCGACGACCGCGAAGAAGTCGTTGTTATTTAAGAAGAATGTCTGTAGTCATTGGATCGGACGATTTAGCGTTTGCTGCCATCTATACCATTTTGGCAGTTTAAACATAAATAAGCGTCCCTTTTTCAAATAGCAAAGTAGCTCAAAGCAATGTATCCCACTATTGATGAAGAATAACTAGTCGGGTACGAACTCAGGGGTTGTCACAACTTGATTCATTCAGTCTGTTTCATGCTCAATTTAGTGCTCTCGAATCTATATATTGTTTTAGGATATTTAGTTCTTCCCATTTTCTATTTAATAGAAATTGTCGCATTCAGATGTAGTTTAATTTTAGAGACATTTTGTATGATGGCATCGACAACGACTAGACCTTCGATCTTCATGCATGCAATATGGTGGCTCTATCCGGTCACTATGCTAAACTGATAAATCATTGATATGTGAACAAGATATTCGTCACAATACGGGTACGTACATATGTGCCGCCATGGGGCCCAGACCCGGTTTTCAGAGAAAATATAGTTCCAAACCCGATTTTCCAAGTTATTGTGAAAACGAACCCGGATTTATGTTTTATTATTCCGAGTCGTCTTTTTGTGAAAAACTCGTACCCGGAAATCATAACCGCCACACAGTCCTCCTCCCACGGGCTCCATGGATTGTAAAATCGGCAGGATAGAACTATAGATCGGTTTCCATATAAAAATTATGTAGATGGTTACGGTCGCGATCCATGATCGCCGCGGTCACTGCGATCGTAACGATCCTGTGGTAAACCGGGCTTTATAAAGTATGACTCGTTATGTCTCTAGCAACCTAACCGTGGGGCTTATGAACGAGTGCAAATCTCTAATAAATATTGATGTAAAATCCGCAACCTTGACTCTCTTTCACCAATACACCACTTTCAATATATGCTCCACTCGTCACACACAAAGGTTTCAGTATGATGAGGCTCGAGGGTAATTAAATTAATTTTATTCTTTGTTCAAATAATATAATATATTTAATTTACCCCGGAGCCACATATTGAAACCTTTGTGTGCGACAAGTGAAGCATATATCGAACGTGGGCTATTCACCACCCCAACTATTATTTGCTGGTCAACTGCCCCACCCTGGGACAGACTGCGCGGCCAAATGCTACACGTTGCCAGGGGGCAGATTGGAATTGATAGATACATTAACTTCTCTTGTTTGGTCACATACATGGCCATGTCTGCAACACCATTAATCATAAAATTACGCTTGTGATAGGCAAGCGAAAACTAAACTCGCGGAAACGGCACCATAAATAACGCGGTTGCATTTACTTTTTTTCACCCGGTGGCAATATTGGATCCAATGCAAGGTTTTGCTTGGCTAAACTCGTTCTAATATCCCTCAGTTATAGCGTTGCTAAAAACAAAACTGATTTTCTCGCTTTGAATCCAAGATGGTCACTGGGTGAAAATATTGAATATACGTAATTGCCGTTTTAGAACTCCCGAGAGATTATTATGCGGCCGGCGTCAGCTTCGGAACCTGACCAGGTGTGCGGAAAGTAGCTATAAAACTTTTTTTCCTAAATTTTGAGAAAAAAAGTCTAACGGATTGCTACATTTTTGCTTCAGAACCGTACTTGGGTTGCGAATTATAATAATCGGTCGGGCTCGCCAACTGGTCATACCAAAAGAGTCAAGAGACATAACATAAGTACCCCCGTCTCCCCGCTAAGGCCGAGATAAGGTTACGTGTAGCTTTGATTTCAATTGGCGACCAAACTCAAAGACAAAAATTAAAAACAAATCCAGTGATACTTAGAACCTATAAATATAAAATATAACTAGTTTCCCGGATTGGAACGTAAACCAGAAGTCCATATCTTATATAATAATACGCTAAGTGTGTGTGTGTGTGTGTCAGTGTGTGTGTAACGCTCTTTCCCAGGCTCCTTCGATCGATATCCTAATATGGAGGTGAGGACGCTCGCGACCGCACGCGTCTGAAAATGTAGCCAAAGGTGCACGTGATGGTCACAGGTATCCCAACGAAGACGACGAATCATGCGAAAAGTTGCTCTCTGTCAACTTGCCTCTTGAGTCTTGGTCTTGGTTGAATTTGAGGAAATAATGTTAAAAATAAATGAGTTTTCTCAAGTTATACACTTATAGTTTAGTGGCGAGCAAGCCATCGAGTTTACGGGAATCTGTTTTAGGGAAAAACCTCGGCGAGCAAGCCATCGAGTTTACAGGAATCTGTTTTAGGGAAAACCTAGGCGAGCAAGCCATCGAGTTTACAGGAATCTGTTTTAGGGAAAACCTAGGCGAGCAAGCCATCGAGTTTACAGGAATCTGTTTTAGGGAAAACCTAGGCGAGCAGGCCATCGAGTTTACGCCGAGACAACGGGAATGTTTTAGGGAAAACCTATCGCCCCTGTCCTATCGCCAGGCGCAGCGGCCGAAGTCAAACGACCAAACGAGGTAAGACCAGGTATTCAAACACAGTTAGAAATGTGGTCCGTGGAAAAGGCTGTTCATTTTTTTATCTTACAACTCTATGGTGTGTCTAAGAGTAAGACTAAGAGCAATATATTTTGTCCGTGTCTGTTCTCTGTAGTTTCCAGTGTTCTTAAATATAAAAAAAAACTGTTTCCTCGCCCAACTATCGTAGGCTCTTCAGACCATAAATTCACTACAACCCACACATTCAAATAACTGGGCTTTTGATTATTGTTTTTTATCCCGTTTTTTTCTGCTTCGATCATTGCTCTTTTGGCGACCATATTTGTTTTCATCACACGAATCCATGACTCGAGCTGCCTGTGATCGTCAGTTTTGGCACTTTCTCAAAAATAGGTATAATTGTGTTCATCGGTTTGAGAAATTAACTGAGATCCGTAAGATATTGCCTTTTTTTATCAAAATATATAAACTTACGCTAAACACCTCCACTGCTCCAGTACACACGCCATTGCATTGTGTCAGGAGTCCGTTCGCTGGTTAGACTATGCTACTATATCATATTTGTTGATTTCATGTAAGGGATGGACCGTTATATTTGGGGAGGGGGGGGGGG
>JAOWCC010001458.1:0-27156 GCA_030867875.1 Actinernus sp. WN-2022
GAGCTAATCTTAAAAACGTTCAATGTGCCGTAAAAGTCTCAAACGGAGAGATTCCATCTTTCCAGCCAATTCATAGATTCCTGCTCGCGAGCTAATCTTAAAAACGTTCAATGTGCCGTAAAATTCACAAACGGAGAGATTCCATCTTTCCAGCCAATTCATAGATTCCTGACCGCGAGCTAATCTTAAAAACGTTCAATGTGCCGTAAAATTCTCAAACGGAGAGATTTCATCTTTCCAGCCAATTCATAGATTCCTCCTCGCGAGCTAATCTTAAAAACGTTCAATGTGCCGTAAAAGTCTCAAACGGAGAGATTCATCTTTCCAGCCAATTCATAGATTCCTGATCGCGAGCTAATCTTAAAAACGTTCAATGTGCCGTAAAATTCTCAACGGAGAGATTCCATCTTTCCAGCCAATTCATAGATTCCTGACCGCGAGCTAATCTTAAAAACGTTCAATGTGCCGTAAAATTCTCAACGGAGAGATTCCATCTTTCCAGCCAATTCATAGATTCCTGATCGCGAGCTAATCTTAAAAACGTTCAATGTGCCGTAAATTCTCAAACGGAGAGATTCCATCTTTCCAGCAATTCATAGATTCCTGCTCGCGAGCTAATCTAAAAACGTTCATGTGCCGTAAAATTCTCAAACGGAGAGATTCCATCTTTCCAGCCAATTCATAGATTCCTGCTCGCGAGCTAATCTTAAAACGTTCAATGTGTCGTAAATTCTCAAACGGAGAGATTCCATCTTTCCAGCCAATTCATAGATTCCTGCTCGCGAGCTAATCTTAAAAACGTCAATGTGCCGTAAAATTCTCAAACGGAGAGATTCCATCTTTCCAGCCAATTCATAGATTCCTGCTCGCGAGCTAATCTTAAAAACGTTCAATGTGCCGTAAAATTCTCAAACGGAGAGATTCCATCTTTCCAGCCAATTCATAGATTCCTGCTCGCGAGCTAATCTTAAAAACGTTCAATGTGCCGTAAAAGTCTCAAACGGAGAGATTCCATCTTTCCAGCCAATTCATAGATTCCTGATCGCGAGCTAATCTTAAAAACGTTCAATGTACCGTAAAAGTCTCAAACGGAGAGATTCCATCTTTCCAGCCATTCATAGATTCCTGATCGCGAGCTAATCTTAAAAACGTTCAATGTGCCGTAAAATTCTCAAACGGAGAGATTCCATCTTTCCAGCCAATTCATAGATTCCTGACCGCGAGCTAATCTTAAAAACGTTCAATGTGCCGTAAAATTCTCAAACGGAGAGATTTCATCTTTCCAGCCAATTCATAGATTCCTGACCGCGAGCTAATCTTAAAAACGTTCAATGTGCCGTAAAATTCTCAAACGGAGAGATTCCATCTTTCCAGCCAATTCATAGATTCCTGACCCGAGCTAATCTTAAAAACGTTCAATGTGCCGTAAAATTCTCAACGGAGAGATTCCATCTTTCAGCCAATTCATAGATTCCTGACCGCGAGCTAATCTTAAAACGTTCAATGTGCCGTAAAATTCTCAAACGGAGAGATTCCATCTTTCCAGCCAATTCATAGATTCCTGACCGCGAGCTAATCTTAAAAACGTTCAATGTGCCGTAAAATTCTCAAACGGAGAGATTCCATCTTTCCAGCCAATTCATAGATTCTGACTGCGAGCTAATCTTAAAAACGTTCAATGTGCCGTAAAATTCTCAAACGGAGAGATTCCATCTTTCCAGCCAATTCATAGATTCCTGACCGCGAGCTAATCTTAAAAACGTTCAATGTGCCGTAAAATTCTCAAACGGAGAGATTCCATCTTTCCAGCCAATTCATAGATTCCTGCTCGCGAGCTAATCTTAAAAACGTTCAATGTGCCGTAAAATTCTCAAACGGAGAGATTCCATCTTTCCAGCCAATTCATAGATTCCTGCTCGCGAGCTAATCTTAAAAACGTTCAATGTGCCGTAAAATTCTCAACGGAGAGATTCCATCTTTCCAGCCAATTCATAGATTCCTGACCGCGAGCTAATCTTAAAACGTTCAATGTGCCGTAAAATTCTCAAACGGAGAGATTTCATCTTTCCAGCCAATTCATAGATTCCTCCTCGCGAGCTAATCTTAAAAACGTTCAATGTGCCGTAAAAGTCTCAAACGGAGAGATTTCATCTTTCCAGCCAATTCATAGATTCCTGATCGCGAGCTAATCTTAAAAACGTTCAATGTGCCGTAAAATTCAACGGAGAGATTCCATCTTTCCAGCCAATTCATAGATTCCTGACCGCGAGCTAATCTTAAAAACGTTCAATGTGCCGTAAATTCTCAAACGGAGAGATTCCATCTTTCCAGCCAATTCATAGATTCCGGACCGCGAGCTAATCTTAAAAACGTTCAATGCGCCGTACAATTCTCAAACGGAGAGATTCCATCTTTCCAGCCAATTCATAGATTCCTGACCGCGAGCTAATCTTAAAAACGTTCAATGTGCCGTAAAATTCTCAAACGGAGAGATTCCATCTTTCCAGCCATTCATAGATTCCTGACCGCGAGCTAATCTTAAAAACGTTCAATGTGCCGTAAAATTCTCAAACGGAGAGATTTCATCTTTCCAGCCAATTCATAGATTCCTCCTCGCGAGCTAATCTTAAAAACGTTCAATGTGCCGTAAAAGTCTCAAACGGAGAGATTCCATCTTTCCAGCCAATTCATAGATTCCTGATCGCGAGCTAATCTTAAAAACGTTCAATGTGCCGTAAAATTCTCAAACGGAGAGATTCCATCTTTCCAGCCAATTCATAGATTCCTGACCGCGAGCTAATCTTAAAAACGTTCAATGTGCCGTAAAATTCTCAAACGGAGAGATTCCATCTTTCCAGCCAATTCATAGATTCCTGACGCGAGCTAATCTTAAAAACGTTCAATGTGCCGTAAAATTCTCAAACGGAGAGATTCCATCTTTCCAGCCAATTCATAGATTCCTGCTCGCGAGCTAATCTTAAAAACGTTCAATGTGCCGTAAAATTCTCAAACGGAGAGATTCCATCTTTCAGCCAATTCATAGATTCTGCTCGCGAGCTAATCTTAAAAACGTTCAATGTGTCGTTAAAATTCTCAAACGGAGAGATTCCATCTTTCCAGCCAATTCATAGATTCCTGCTCGCGAGCTAATCTTAAAAACGTTCAATGTGCCGTAAAATTCTCAACGGAGAGATTCCATCTTTCCAGCCAATTCATAGATTCCTGCTCGCGAGCTAATCTTAAAACGTTCAATGTGCCGTAAAATTCTCAAACGGAGAGATTCCATCTTTCCAGCCAATTCATAGATTCCTGCTCGCGAGCTAATCTTAAAAACGTTCAATGTGCCGTAAAATTCTCAAACGGAGAGATTCCATCTTTCCAGCCAATTCATAGATTCCTGACCGCGAGCTAATCTTAAAAACGTTCAATGTGCCGTAAAAGTCTCAAACGGAGAGATTCCATCTTTCCAGCCAATTCATAGATTCCTGATCGCGAGCTAATCTTAAAAACGTTCAATGTACCGTAAAAGTCTCAAACGGAGAGATTCCATCTTTCCAGCCAATTCATAGATTCCTGATCGCGAGCTAATCTTAAAAAACGTTCAATGTGCCGTAAAATTCTCAAACGGAGAGATTCCATCTTTCCAGCCAATTCATAGATTCCTGACCGCGAGCTAATCTTAAAAACGTTCAATGTGCCGTAAAATTCTCAAACGGAGAGATTTCATCTTTCCAGCCAATTCATAGATTCCTGACCGCGAGCTAATCTTAAAAACGTTCAATGTGCCGTAAAATTCTCAAACGGAGAGATTCCATCTTTCCAGCCAATTCATAGATTCCTGACCGCGAGCTAATCTTAAAAACGTTCAATGTGCCGTAAAATTCTCAAACGGAGAGATTCCATCTTTCCAGCCAATTCATAGATTCCTGACCGCGAGCTAATCTTAAAAACGTTCAATGTGCCGTAAAATTCTCAAACGGAGAGATTCCATCTTTCCAGCCAATTCATAGATTCCTGCTCGCGAGCTAATCTTAAAAACGTTCAATGTGCCGTAAAATTCTCAAACGGAGAGATTCCATCTTTCCAGCCAATTCATAGATTCCTGCTCGCGAGCTAATCTTAAAAACGTTCAATGTGCCGTAAAATTCTCAAACGGAGAGATTCCATCTTTCCAGCCAATTCATAGATTCCTGACCGCGAGCTAATCTTAAAAACGTTCAATGTGCCGTAAAATTCTCAAACGGAGAGATTTCATCTTTCCAGCCAATTCATAGATTCCTCCTCGCGAGCTAATCTTAAAAACGTTCAATGTGCCGTAAAAGTCTCAAACGAGAGATTTCATCTTTCCAGCCAATTCATAGATTCCTGATCGCGAGCTAATCTTAAAAACGTTCAATGTGCCGTAAAATTCTCAAACGGAGAGATTCCATCTTTCCAGCCAATCATAGATTCCTGACCGCGAGCTAATCTTAAAAACGTTCAATGTGCCGTAAAATTCTCAAACGGAGAGATTCCATCTTTCCAGCCAATTCATAGATTCCGGACCGCGAGCTAATCTTAAAACGTTCAATGTGCCGTACAATTCTCAAACGGAGAGATTCCATCTTTCCAGCCAATTCATAGATTCCTGACCGCGAGCTAATCTTAAAAACGTTCAATGTGCCGTAAAATTCTCAAACGGAGAGATTCCATCTTTCCAGCCAATTCATAGATTCCTGACCGCGAGCTAATCTTAAAACGTTCAATGTGCCGTAAAATTCTCAAACGAGAGATTTCATCTTTCCAGCCAATTCATAGATTCCTCCTCGCGAGCTAATCTTAAAAACGTTCAATGTGCCGTAAAAGTCTCAAACGGAGAGATTCCATCTTTCCAGCCAATTCATAGATTCCTGATCGCGAGCTAATCTAAAAACGTTCAATGTGCCGTAAAATTCTCAAACGGAGAGATTCCATCTTTCAGCAATTCATAGATTCCTGACCGCGAGCTAATCTTAAAACGTTCAATGTGCCGTAAAATTCTCAAACGGAGAGATTCCATCTTCCAGCCAATTCATAGATTCCTGACCGCGAGCTAATCTTAAAAACGTTCAATGTGCCGTAAAATTCTCAAACGGAGAGATTCCATCTTTCCAGCCAATTCATAGATTCCTGCTCGCGAGCTAATCTTAAAAGGTTCAATGTGCCGTAAAATTCTCAAACGGAGAGATTCCATCTTTCCAGCCAATTCATAGATTCCTGCTCGCGAGCTAATCTTAAAAACGTTCAATGTGTCGTAAAATTCTCAAACGGAGAGATTCCATCTTTCCAGCCAATTCATAGATTCCTGCTCGCGAGCTAATCTTAAAAACGTTCAATGTGCCGTAAATTCTCAAACGGAGAGATCCATCTTTCCAGCCAATTCATAGATTCCTGCTCGCGAGCTAATCTTAAAAACGTTCAATGTGCCGTAAAATTCTCAAACGGAGAGATTCCATCTTTCCAGCCAATTCATAGATTCCTGCTCGCGAGCTAATCTTAAAAACGTTCAATGTGCCGTAAAATTCTCAAACGGAGAGATTCCATCTTTCCAGCCAATTCATAGATTCCTGACCGCGAGCTAATCTTAAAAACGTTCAATGTGCCGTAAAAGTCTCAAACGGAGAGATTCCATCTTTCCAGCCAATTCATAGATTCCTGATCGCGAGCTAATCTTAAAAACGTTCAATGTACCGTAAAAGTCTCAAACGGAGAGATTCCATCTTTCCAGCCAATTCATAGATTCCTGATCGCGAGCTAATCTTAAAACGTTCAATGTGCCGTAAAATTCTCAAACGGAGAGATTCCATCTTTCCAGCCAATTCATAGATTCCTGACCGCGAGCTAATCTTAAAAACGTTCAATGTGCCGTAAAATTCTCAAACGGAGAGATTTCATCTTTCAGCCAATTCATAGATTCCTGACCGCGAGCTAATCTTAAAAACGTTCAATGTGCCGTAAAATTCTCAAACGGAGAGATTCCATCTTTCCAGCCAATTCATAGATTCCTGACCCGAGCTAATCTTAAAAACGTTCAATGTGCCGTAAAATTCTCAAACGGAGAGATTCCATCTTTCCAGCCAATTCATAGATTCCTGCTCGCGAGCTAATCTTAAAAAACGTTCAATGTGCCGTAAAATTCTCAAACGGAGAGATTTCATCTTTCCAGCCAATTCATAGATTCCTCCTCGCGAGCTAATCTTAAAAACGTTCAATGTGCCGTAAAAGTCTCAAACGAAGAGATTCCATCTTTCCAGCCAATTCATAGATTCCTCCTCGCGAGCTAATCTTAAAAACGTTCAATGTGCCGTAAAAGTCTCAAACGGAGAGATTCCATCTTTCCAGCCAATTCATAGATTCCTGATCGCGAGCTAATCTTAAAAACGTTCAATGTGCCGGTAAAATTCTCAAACGGAGAGATTCCATCTTTCCAGCCAATTCATAGATTCCTGACCGCGAGCTAATCTTAAAAACGTTCAATGTGCCGTAAAATTCTCAAACGGAGAGATTCATCTTTCCAGCCAATTCATAGATTCCTCCTCGCGAGCTAATCTTAAAAACGTTCAATGTGCCGTAAAAGTCTCAAACGGAGAGATTCCATCTTTCCAGCCAATTCATAGATTCCTGATCGCGAGCTAATCTTAAAACGTTCAATGTTCCGTAAAATTCTCAAACGGAGAGATTCCATCTTTCCAGCCATTCATAGATTCCTGACCGCGAGCTAATCTTAAAAACGTTCAATGTGCCGTAAAATTCTCAAACGGAGAGATTTCATCTTTCCAGCCAATTCATAGATTCCTCCTCGCGAGCTAATCTTAAAAACGTTCAATGTGCCGTAAAAGTCTCAAACGGAGAGATTCCATCTTTCCAGCCAATTCATAGATTCCTGATCGCGAGCTAATCTTAAAAACGTTCAATGTGCCGTAAAATTCTCAACGGAGAGATTCCATCTTTCCAGCCAATTCATAGATTCCTGCTCGCGAGCTAATCTTAAAAACGTTCAATGTGCCGTAAAATTCTCAAACGGAGAGATCCATCTTTCCAGCCAATTCATAGATTCCTGACCGCGAGCTAATCTTAAAAACGTTCAATGTGCCGTAAAATTCTCAAACGGAGAGATTCCATCTTTCCAGCCAATTCATAGATTGCTGACGCGAGCTAATCTTAAAACGTTCAATGTGCCGTAAAAGTCTCAAACGGAGAGATTCCATCTTTCCAGCCAATTCATAGATTCCTGACCGCGAGCTAATCTTAAAAACGTTCATGTGCCGTTAAATTCTCAAACGGAGAGATTCCATCTTTCCAGCCAATTCATAGATTCCTGACCGCGAGCTAATCTTAAAAACGTTCAATGTGCCGTAAAATCTCAAACGGAGAGATTCCATCTTTCCAGCCAATTCATAGATTCCTGACCGCGAGCTAATCTTAAAACGTTCAATGTGCCGTAAAATTCTCAAACGGAGAGATTTCATCTTTCCAGCCAATTCATAGATTCCTCCTCGCGAGCTAATCTTAAAAACGTTCAATGTGCCGTAAAAGTCTCAAACGGAGAGATTCCATCTTTCCAGCCAATTCATAGATTCCTGATCGCGAGCTAATCTTAAAAACGTTCAATGTGCCGTAAAATTCTCAAACGGAGAGATTCCATCTTTCCAGCCAATTCATAGATTCCTGACCGCGAGCTAATCTTAAAAACGTTCAATGTGCCGTAAAATTCTCAAACGGAGAGATTCCATCTTTCAGCCAATTCATAGATTCCTGACGCGAGCTAATCTTAAAAACGTTCAATGTGCCGTAAAATTCTCAAACGGAGAGATTCCATCTTTCCAGCCAATTCATAGATTCCTGACCGCGAGCTAATCTTAAAACGTTCAATGTGCCGTAAAATTCTCAAACGGAGAGATTCCATCTTTCAGCCAATTCATAGATTCCTGACGCGAGCTAATCTTAAAAACGTTCAATGTGCCGTAAAATTCTCAAACGGAGAGATTCCATCTTTCCAGCCAATTCATAGATTCCTGCTCGCGAGCTAATCTTAAAACGTTCAATGTGCCGTAAAATTCTCAACGGAGAGATTCCATCTTTCCAGCCAATTCATAGATTCCTGCTCGCGAGCTAATCTTAAAAACGTTCAATGTGTCGTAAAATTCTCAAACGGAGAGATTCCATCTTTCCAGCCAATTCATAGATTCCTGCTCGCGATCTAATCTTAAAACGTTCAATGTGCCGTAAAATTCTCAAACGGAGAGATTCCATCTTTCCAGCCAATTCATAGATTCCTGCTCGCGAGCTAATCTTAAAACGTTCAATGTGCCGTAAAATTCTCAAACGGAGAGATTCCATCTTTCCAGCCAATTCATAGATTCCTGCTCGCGAGCTAATCTTAAAAACGTTCAATGTGCCGTAAAATTCTCAAACGGAGAGATTCCATCTTTCCAGCCAATTCATAGATTCCTGCTCGCGAGCTAATCTTAAAAACGTTCAATGTGCCGTAAAATTCTCAAACGGAGAGATTCCATCTTTCCAGCCAATTCATAGATTCCTGACCGCGAGCTAATCTTAAAAACGTTCAATGTGCCGTAAAATTCTCAAACGGAGAGATTCCATCTTTCCAGCCAATTCATAGATTCCTGACCGCGAGCTAATCTTAAAAACGTTCAATGTGCCGTAAAATTCTCAAACGGAGAGATTCCATCTTTCCAGCCAATTCATAGATTCCTGCTCGCGAGCTAATCTTAAAAACGTTCAATGTGTCGTAAAATTCTCAAACGGAGAGATTCCATCTTTCCAGCCAATTCATAGATTCCTGCTCGCGAGCTAATCTTAAACACGTTCAATGTGCCGTAAAATTCTCAAACGGAGAGATTCCATCTTTCCAGCCAATTCATAGATTGCTGACCGCGGTCTAATCTTAAAAACGTTCAATGTGCCGTAAAAGTCTCAAACGGAGAGATTCCATCTTTCCAGCCAATTCATAGATTCCTGACCGCGAGCTAATCTTAAAAACGTTCAATGTGCCGTAAAATTCTCAAACGGAGAGATTCCATCTTTCCAGCCAATTCATAGATTCCTGACCGCGAGCTAATCTTAAAAACGTTCAATGTGCCGTAAAATTCTCAAACGGAGAGATTTCATCTTTCCAGCCAATTCATAGATTCCTGATCGCGAGCTAATCTTAAAAACGTTCAATGTGCCGTAAAATTCTCAAACGGAGAGATTCCATCTTTCCAGCCAATTCATAGATTCCTGACCGCGAGCTAATCTTAAAAACGTTCAATGTGCCGTAAAATCCTCAAACGGAGAGATTCCATCTTTCCAGCCAATTCATAGATTCCTGACCGCGAGCTAATCTTAAAAACGTTCAATGTGCCGTACAATTCTCAAACGGAGAGATTCCATCTTTCCAGCCAATTCATAGATTCCTGACCGCGAGCTAATCTTAAAAACGTTCAATGTGCCGTAAAATTCTCAAACGGAGAGATTCCATCTTTCCAGCCAATTCATAGATTCCTGACCGCGAGCTAATCTTAAAAACGTTCAATGTGCCGTAAAATTCTCAAACGGAGAGATTTCATCTTTCCAGCCAATTCATAGATTCCTCCTCGCGAGCTAATCTTAAAAACGTTCAATGTGCCGTAAAAGTCTCAAACGGAGAGATTCCATCTTTCCAGCCAATTCATAGATTCCTGATCGCGAGCTAATCTTAAAAACGTTCAATGTGCCGTAAAATTCTCAAACGGAGAGATTCCATCTTTCCAGCCAATTCATAGATTCCTGACCGCGAGCTAATCTTAAAAACGTTCAATGTGCCGTGAAATTCTCAAACGGAGAGATTCCATCTTTCCAGCCAATTCATAGATTCCTGACCGCGAGCTAATCTTAAAAACGTTCAATGTGCCGTACAATTCTCAAACGGAGAGATTCCATCTTTCCAGCCAATTCATAGATTCCTGACCGCGAGCTAATCTTAAAAACGTTCAATGTGCCGTAAAATTCTCAAACGGAGAGATTCCATCTTTCCAGCCAATTCATAGATTCCTGACCGCGAGCTAATCTTAAAAACGTTCAATGTGCCGTAAAATTCTCAAACGGAGAGATTTCATCTTTCCAGCCAATTCATAGATTCCTCCTCGCGAGCTAATCTTAAAAACGTTCAATGTGCCGTAAAAGTCTCAAACGGAGAGATTCCATCTTTCCAGCCAATTCATAGATTCCTGATCGCGAGCTAATCTTAAAAACGTTCAATGTGCCGTAAAATTCTCAAACGGAGAGATTCCATCTTTCCAGCCAATTCATAGATTCCTGACCGCGAGCTAATCTTAAAAACGTTCAATGTGCCGTAAAATTCTCAAACGGAGAGATTCCATCTTTCCAGCCAATTCATAGATTCCTGACCGCGAGCTAATCTTAAAAACGTTCAATGTGCCGTAAAATTCTCAAACGGAGAGATTCCATCTTTCCAGCCAATTCATAGATTCCTGACCGCGAGCTAATCTTAAAAACGTTCAATGTGCCGTAAAATTCTCAAACGGAGAGATTCCATCTTTCCAGCCAATTCATAGATTCCTGCTCGCGAGCTAATCTTAAAAACGTTCAATGTGCCGTAAAATTCTCAAACGGAGAGATTCCATCTTTCCATCCAATTCATAGATTGCTACCGCGAGCTAATCTTAAAAACGTTCAATGTGCCGTAAAAGTCTCAAACGGAGAGATTCCATCTTTCCAGCCAATTCATAGATTCCTGATCGCGAGCTAATCTTAAAAACGTTCAATGTGCCGTACAATTCTCAAACGGAGAGATTCCATCTTTCCAGCCAATTCATAGATTCCTGACCGCGAGCTAATCTTAAAAACGTTCAATGTGCCGTAAAATTCTCAAACGGAGAGATTCCATCTTTCCAGCCAATTCATAGATTCCTGACCGCGAGCTAATCTTAAAAACGTTCAATGTGCCGTAAAATTCTCAAACGGAGAGATTTCATCTTTCCAGCCAATTCATAGATTCCTCCTCGCGAGCTAATCTTAAAAACGTTCAATGTGCCGTAAAAGTCTCAAACGGAGAGATTCCATCTTTCCAGCCAATTCATAGATTCCTGATCGCGAGCTAATCTTAAAAACGTTCAATGTGCCGTAAAATTCTCAAACGGAGAGATTCCATCTTTCCAGCCAATTCATAGATTCCTGACCGCGAGCTAATCTTAAAAACGTTCAATGTGCCGTAAAATTCTCAAACGGAGAGATTCCATCTTTCCAGCCAATTCATAGATTCCTGACCGCGAGCTAATCTTAAAAACGTTCAATGTGCCGTAAAATTCTCAAACGGAGAGATTCCATCTTTCCAGCCAATTCATAGATTCCTGACCGCGAGCTAATCTTAAAAACGTTCAATGTGCCGTAAAATTCTCAAACGGAGAGATTCCATCTTTCCAGCCAATTCATAGATTGCTACCGCGAGCTAATCTTAAAAACGTTCAATGTGCCGTAATATTCTCAAACGGAGAGATTCCATCTTTCCAGCCAATTCATAGATTCCTGATCGCGAGCTAATCTTAAAAACGTTCAATGTGCCGTAAAATTCTCAAACGGAGAGATTCCATCTTTCCAGCCAATTCATAGATTACTGACCGCGAGCTAATCTTAAAAACGTTCAATGTGCCGTAAAATTCTCAAACGGAGAGATTTCATCTTTCCAGCCAATTCATAGATTCCTCCTCGCGAGCTAATCTTAAAAACGTTCAATGTGCCGTAAAAGTCTCAAACGGAGAGATTCCATCTTTCCAGCCAATTCATAGATTGCTACCGCGAGCTAATCTTAAAAACGTTCAATGTGCCGTAAAATTCTCAAACGGAGAGATTCCATCTTTCCAGCCAATTCATAGATTCCTGACCGCGAGCTAATCTTAAAAACGTTCAATGTGCCGTAAAATTCTCAAACTGAGAGATTCCATCTTTCCAGCCAATTCATAGATTCCTGACCGCGAGCTAATCTTAAAAACGTTCAATGTGCCGTAAAATTCTCAAACGGAGAGATTCCATCTTTCCAGCCAATTCATAGATTCCTGAACGCGAGCTAATCTTAAAAACGTTCAATGTGCCGTAAAATTCTCAAACGGAGAGATTCCATCTTTCCAGCCAATTCATAGATTCCTGACCGCGAGCTAATCTTAAAAACGTTCAATGTGCCGTAAAATTCTCAAACGGAGAGATTCCATCTTTCCAGCCAATTCATAGATTCCTGCTCGCGAGCTAATCTTAAAAACGTTCAATGTGCCGTAAAATTCTCAAACGGAGAGATTCCATCTTTCCAGCCAATTCCTAGATTCCTGCTCGCGAGCTAATCTTAAAAACGTTCAATGTGCCGTAAAAGTCTCAAACGGAGAGATTCCATCTTTCCAGCCAATTCCTAGATTCCTGATCGCGAGCTAATCTTAAAAACGTTCAATGTGCCGTAAAATTCTCAAACGGAGAGATTCCATCTTTCCAGCTTCTTTTGTTAACTCTAATGTAGACCATTGTCTTGGTATTCTCAGAGGAGAGAATAGACATTATGCATGATACCTACAATAACCGCGAGCTAATCTTAAAAACGTTCAATGTGCCGTAAAATTATCAAACGGAGAGATTCCATCTTTCCAGCCAATTCATAGATTGCTACCGCGAGCTAATCTTAAAAACGTTCAATGTGCTGTAAAATTCTCAAACGGAGAGATTCCATCTTTCCAGCCAATTCATAGATTCCTGCTCGCGAGCTAATCTTAAAAACGTTCAATGTGCCGTAAAATTCTCAAACGGAGAGATTCCATCTTTCCAGCTTCTTTTGTTAACTCTAATGTAGACCATTGTCTTGGTATTCTCAGAGGAGAGAATAGACATTATGCATGATACCTACAATAACCGCGAGCTAATCTTAAAAACGTTCAATGTGCCGTAAAATTCTCAAACGGAGAGATTCCATCTTTCCAGCCAATTCATAGATTCCTGACCGCGAGCTAATCTTAAAAACGTTCAATGTGCCGTAAAATTCTCAAACGGAGAGATTCCATCTTTCCAGCCAATTCATAGATTCCTGACCGCGAGCTAATCTTAAAAACGTTCAATGTGCCGTAAAATTCTCAAACGGAGAGATTCCATCTTTCCAGCCAATTCATAGATTCCTGCTCGCAAGCTAATCTTAAAAACGTTCAATGTGCCGTAAAATTCTCAAACGGAGAGATTCCATCTTTCCAGCCAATTCATAGATTCCTGCTCGCGAGCTAATCTTAAAAACGTTCAATGTGCCGTAAAATTCTCAAACGGAGAGATTCCATCTTTCCAGCCAATTCATAGATTCCTCCTCGCGAGCTAATCTTAAAAACGTTCAATGTGCCGTAAAGGTCTCAAACGGAGAGATTCCATCTTTCCAGCCAATTCATAGATTGCTACCGCGAGCTAATCTTAAAAACGTTCAATGTGCTGTAAAATTCTCAAACGGAGAGATTCCATCTTTCCAGCCAATTCATAGATTCCTGCTCGCGAGCTAATCTTAAAAACGTTCAATGTGCCGTAAAATTCGCAAACGGAGAGATTCCATCTTTCCAGCTTCTTTTGTTAACTCTAATGTAGACCATTGTCTTGGTATTCTCAGAGGAGAGAATAGACATTATGCATGATACCTACAATAACCGCGAGCTAATCTTAAAAACGTTCAATGTGCCGTAAAATTATCAAACGGAGAGATTCCATCTTTCCAGCCAATTCATAGATTGCTACCGCGAGCTAATCTTAAAAACGTTCAATGTGCTGTAAAATTCTCAAACGGAGAGATTCCATCTTTCCAGCCAATTCATAGATTCCTGCTCGCGAGCTAATCTTAAAAACGTTCAATGTGCCGTACAATTCTCAAACGGAGAGATTCCATCTTTCCAGCTTCTTTTGTTAACTCTAATGTAGACCATTGTCTTGGTATTTTCAGAGGAGAGAATAGACATTATGCATGATACCTACAATAACCGCGAGCTAATCTTAAAAACGTTCAATGTGCCTTAAAATTCTCAAACGGAGAGATTCCATCTTTCCAGCCAATTCATAGATTCCTGACCGCGAGCTAATCTTAAAAACGTTCAATGTGCCTTAAAATTCTCAAACGGAGAGATTCCATCTTTCCAGCCAATTCATAGATTCCTGACCGCGAGCTAATCTTAAAAACGTTCAATGTGCCGTAAAATTCTCAAACGGAGAGATTCCATCTTTCCAGCCAATTCATAGATTCCTGACCGCGAGCTAATCTTAAAAACGTTCAATGTGCCGTAAAATTCTCAAACGGAGAGATTCCATCTTTCCAGCCAATTCATAGATTCCTGACCGCGAGCTAATCTTAAAAACGTTCAATGTGCCGTAAAATTCTCAAACGGAGAGATTCCATCTTTCCAGCCAATTCATAGATTCCTGCTCGCGAGCTAATCTTAAAAACGTTCAATGTGCCGTAAAATTCTCAAACGGAGAGATTCCATCTTTCCAGCCAATTCATAGATTCCTGCTCGCGAGCTAATCTTAAAAACGTTCAATGTGCCGTAAAATTCTCAAACGGAGAGATTCCATCTTTCCAGCCAATTCATAGATTCCTCCTCGCGAGCTAATCTTAAAAACGTTCAATGTGCCGTAAAAGTCTCAAACGGAGAGATTCCATCTTTCCAGCCAATTCATAGATTGCTACCGCGAGCTAATCTTAAAAACGTTCAATGTGCTCTAAAATTCTCAAACGGAGAGATTCCATTTTTCCAGCCAATTCATAGATTCCTGCTCGCGAGCTAATCTTATAAACGTTCAATGTGCCGTAAAATTCTCAAACGGAGAGATTCCATCTTTCCAGCCAATTCATAGATTCCTGACGCGAGCTAATCTTAAAAACGTTCAATGTGCCGTAAAATTCTCAAACGGAGAGATTCCATCTTTCCAGCCAATTCATAGATTCCTGACGCGAGCTAATCTTAAAAACGTTCAATGTGCCGTAAAATTCTCAAACGGAGAGATTCCATCTTTGCAGCCAATTCATAGATTCCTGCTCGCGAGCTAATCTTAAAAACGTTCAATGTGCCGTAAAATTCTCAAACGGAGAGATTCCATCTTTCCAGCCAATTCATAGATTCCTGCTCGCGAGCTAATCTTAAAAACGTTCAATGTGCCGTAAAATTCTCAAACGGAGAGATTCCATCTTTCCAGCCAATTCATAGATTCCTCCTCGCGAGCTAATCTTAAAAACGTTCAATGTGCCGTAAAGGTCTCAAACGGAGAGATTCCATCTTTCCAGCCAATTCATAGATTGCTACCGCGAGCTAATCTTAAAAACGTTCAATGTGCTGTAAAATTCTCAAACGGAGAGATTCCATCTTTCCAGCCAATTCATAGATTCCTGCTCGCGAGCTCATCTTAAAAACGTTCAATGTGCCGTAAAATTCGCAAACGGAGAGATTCCATCTTTCCAGCTTCTTTTGTTAACTCTAATGTAGACCATTGTCTTGGTATTCTCAGAGGAGAGAATAGACATTATGCATGATACCTACAATAACCGCGAGCTAATCTTAAAAACGTTCAATGTGCCGTAAAATTATCAAACGGAGAGATTCCATCTTTCCAGCCAATTCATAGATTGCTACCGCGAGCTAATCTTAAAAACGTTCAATGTGCTGTAAAATTCTCAAACGGAGAGATTCCATCTTTCCAGCCAATTCATAGATTCCTGCTCGCGAGCTAATCTTAAAAACGTTCAATGTGCCGTACAATTCTCAAACGGAGAGATTCCATCTTTCCAGCTTCTTTTGTTAACTCTAATGTAGACCATTGTCTTGGTATTTTCAGAGGAGAGAATAGACATTATGCATGATACCTACAATAACCGCGAGCTAATCTTAAAAACGTTCAATGTGCCTTAAAATTCTCAAACGGAGAGATTCCATCTTTCCAGCCAATTCATAGATTCCTGACCGCGAGCTAATCTTAAAAACGTTCAATGTGCCGTAAAATTCTCAAACGGAGAGATTCCATCTTTCCAGCCAATTCATAGATTCCTGACCGCGAGCTAATCTTAAAAACGTTCAATGTGCCGTAAAATTCTCAAACGGAGAGATTCCATCTTTCCAGCCAATTCATAGATTCCTGACCGCGAGCTAATCTTAAAAACGTTCAATGTGCCGTAAAATTCTCAAACGGAGAGATTCCATCTTTCCAGCCAATTCATAGATTCCTGCTCGCGAGCTAATCTTAAAAACGTTCAATGTGCCGTAAAATTCTCAAACGGAGAGATTCCATCTTTCCAGCCAATTCATAGATTCCTGCTCGCGAGCTAATCTTAAAAACGTTCAATGTGCCGTAAAATTCTCAAACGGAGAGATTCCATCTTTCCAGCCAATTCATAGATTCCTCCTCGCGAGCTAATCTTAAAAACGTTCAATGTGCCGTAAAAGTCTCAAACGGAGAGATTCCATCTTTCCAGCCAATTCATAGATTGCTACCGCGAGCTAATCTTAAAAACGTTCAATGTGCTCTAAAATTCTCAAACGGAGAGATTCCATTTTTCCAGCCAATTCATAGATTCCTGCTCGCGAGCTAATCTTAAAAACGTTCAATGTGCCGTAAAATTCTCAAACGGAGAGATTCCATCTTTCCAGCCAATTCATAGATTCCTGACGCGAGCTAATCTTAAAAACGTTCAATGTGCCGTAAAATTCTCAAACGGAGAGATTCCATCTTTCCAGCCAATTCATAGATTCCTGACGCGAGCTAATCTTAAAAACGTTCAATGTGCCGTAAAATTCTCAAACGGAGAGATTCCATCTTTCCAGCCAATTCATAGATTCCTGACCGCGAGCTAATCTTAAAAACGTTCAATGTGCCGTAAAATTCTCAAACGGAGAGATTCCATCTTTCCAGCCAATTCATAGATTCCTGACCGCGAGCTAATCTTAAAAACGTTCAATGTGCCGTAAAATTCTCAAACGGAGAGATCTTTCCAGCCAATTCATAGATTCCTGCTCGCGAGCTAATCTTAAAAACGTTCAATGTGCCGTAAAATTCTCAAACGGAGAGATTCCATCTTTCCAGCCAATTCATAGATTCCTGACGCGAGCTAATCTTAAAAACGTTCAATGTGCCGTAAAATTCTCAAACGGAGAGATTCCATCTTTCCAGCCAATTCATAGATTCCTGACGCGAGCTAATCTTAAAAACGTTCAATGTGCCGTAAAATTCTCAAACGGAGAGATTCCATCTTTCCAGCCAATTCATAGATTCCTGCTCGCGAGCTAATCTTAAAAACGTTCAATGTGCCGTAAAATTCTCAAACGGAGAGATTCCATCTTTCCAGCCAATTCATAGATTCCTGCTCGCGAGCTAATCTTAAAAACGTTCAATGTGCCGTAAAATTCTCAAACGGAGAGATTCCATCTTTCCAGCCAATTCATAGATTCCTCCTCGCGAGCTAATCTTAAAAACGTTCAATGTGCCGTAAAGGTCTCAAACGGAGAGATTCCATCTTTCCAGCCAATTCATAGATTGCTACCGCGAGCTAATCTTAAAAACGTTCAATGTGCTGTAAAATTCTCAAACGGAGAGATTCCATCTTTCCAGCCAATTCATAGATTCCTGCTCGCGAGCTAATCTTAAAAACGTTCAATGTGCCGTAAAATTCGCAAACGGAGAGATTCCATCTTTCCAGCTTCTTTTGTTAACTCTAATGTAGACCATTGTCTTGGTATTCTCAGAGGAGAGAATAGACATTATGCATGATACCTACAATAACCGCGAGCTAATCTTAAAAACGTTCAATGTGCCGTAAAATTATCAAACGGAGAGATTCCATCTTTCCAGCCAATTCATAGATTGCTACCGCGAGCTAATCTTAAAAACGTTCAATGTGCTGTAAAATTCTCAAACGGAGAGATTCCATCTTTCCAGCCAATTCATAGATTCCTGCTCGCGAGCTAATCTTAAAAACGTTCAATGTGCCGTACAATTCTCAAACGGAGAGATTCCATCTTTCCAGCTTCTTTTGTTAACTCTAATGTAGACCATTGTCTTGGTATTTTCAGAGGAGAGAATAGACATTATGCATGATACCTACAATAACCGCGAGCTAATCTTAAAAACGTTCAATGTGCCTTAAAATTCTCAAACGGAGAGATTCCATCTTTCCAGCCAATTCATAGATTCCTGACCGCGAGCTAATCTTAAAAACGTTCAATGTGCCGTAAAATTCTCAAACGGAGAGATTCCATCTTTCCAGCCAATTCATAGATTCCTGACCGCGAGCTAATCTTAAAAACGTTCAATGTGCCGTAAAATTCTCAAACGGAGAGATTCCATCTTTCCAGCCAATTCATAGATTCCTGACCGCGAGCTAATCTTAAAAACGTTCAATGTGCCGTAAAATTCTCAAACGGAGAGATTCCATCTTTCCAGCCAATTCATAGATTCCTGCTCGCGAGCTAATCTTAAAAACGTTCAATGTGCCGTAAAATTCTCAAACGGAGAGATTCCATCTTTCCAGCCAATTCATAGATTCCTGCTCGCGAGCTAATCTTAAAAACGTTCAATGTGCCGTAAAATTCTCAAACGGAGAGATTCCATCTTTCCAGCCAATTCATAGATTCCTCCTCGCGAGCTAATCTTAAAAACGTTCAATGTGCCGTAAAAGTCTCAAACGGAGAGATTCCATCTTTCCAGCCAATTCATAGATTGCTACCGCGAGCTAATCTTAAAAACGTTCAATGTGCTCTAAAATTCTCAAACGGAGAGATTCCATTTTTCCAGCCAATTCATAGATTCCTGCTCGCGAGCTAATCTTAAAAACGTTCAATGTGCCGTAAAATTCTCAAACGGAGAGATTCCATCTTTCCAGCCAATTCATAGATTCCTGACGCGAGCTAATCTTAAAAACGTTCAATGTGCCGTAAAATTCTCAAACGGAGAGATTCCATCTTTCCAGCCAATTCATAGATTCCTGACGCGAGCTAATCTTAAAAACGTTCAATGTGCCGTAAAATTCTCAAACGGAGAGATTCCATCTTTCCAGCCAATTCATAGATTCCTGCTCGCGAGCTAATCTTAAAAACGTTCAATGTGCCGTAAAATTCTCAAACGGAGAGATTCCATCTTTCCAGCCAATTCATAGATTCCTGACCGCGAGCTAATCTTAAAAACGTTCAATGTGCCGTAAAATTCTCAAACGGAGAGATTCCATCTTTCCAGCCAATTCATAGATTCCTGACCGCGAGCTAATCTTAAAAACGTTCAATGTGCCGTAAAATTCTCAAACGGAGAGATCTTTCCAGCCAATTCATAGATTCCTGCTCGCGAGCTAATCTTAAAAACGTTCAATGTGCCGTAAAATTCTCAAACGGAGAGATTCCATCTTTCCAGCCAATTCATAGATTCCTGACGCGAGCTAATCTTAAAAACGTTCAATGTGCCGTAAAATTCTCAAACGGAGAGATTTCATCTTTCCAGCCAATTCATAGATTCCTCCTCGCGAGCTAATCTTAAAAACGTTCAATGTGCCGTAAAAGTCTCAAACGGAGAGATTCCATCTTTCCAGCCAATTCATAGATTCCTGATCGCGAGCTAATCTTAAAAACGTTCAATGTGCCGTAAAATTCTCAAACGGAGAGATTCCATCTTTCCAGCCAATTCATAGATTCCTGACCGCGAGCTAATCTTAAAAACGTTCAATGTGCCGTAAAATTCTCAAACGGAGAGAATCCATCTTTCCAGCCAATTCATAGATTCCTGACCGCGAGCTAATCTTAAAAACGTTCAATGTGCCGTAAAATTCTCAAACGGAGAGATTTCATCTTTCCAGCCAATTCATAGATTCCTCCTCGCGAGCTAATCTTAAAAACGTTCAATGTGCCGTAAAATTCTCAAACGGAGAGATTTCATCTTTCCAGCCAGTTCATAGATTCCTCCTCGCGAGCTAATCTTAAAAACGTTCAATGTGCCGTAAAAGTCTCAAACGGAGAGATTCCATCTTTCCAGCCAATTCCTAGATTCCTGATCGCGAGCTAATCTTAAAAACGTTCAATGTGCCGTAAAAGTCTCAAACGGAGAGATTCCATCTTTCCAGCCAATTCATAGATTCCTGACCGCGAGCTAATCTTAAAAACGTTCAATGTGCCGTAAAATTCTCAAACGGAGAGATTCCATCTTTCCAGCCAATTCATAGATTCCTGACCGCGAGCTAATCTTAAAAAACGTTCAATGTGCCGTAAAATTCTCAAACGGAGAGATTCCATCTTTCCAGCCAATTCATAGATTCCTGACCGCGAGGTAATCTTAAAAACGTTCAATGTGCCGTAAAATTCTCAAACGGAGAGATTCCATCTTTCCAGCCAATTCATAGATTGCTACCGCGAGCTAATCTTAAAAACGTTCAATGTGCCGTAAAATTCTCAAACGGAGAGATTCCATCTTTCCAGCCAATTCATAGATTCCTGCTCGCGAGCTAATCTTAAAAACGTTCAATGTGCCGTAAAATTCTCAAACGGAGAGATTCCATCTTTCCAGCCAATTCATAGATTCCTGCTCGCGAGCTAATCTTAAAAACGTTCAATGTGCCGTAAAATTCTCAAACGGAGAGATTCCATCTTTCCAGCCAATTCAGAGATTCCTGACCGCGAGCTAATCTTAAAAACGTTCAATGTGCCGTAAAATTCTCAAACGGAGAGATTCCATCTTTCCAGCCAATTCATAGATTCCTGACCGCGAGCTAATCTTAAAAACGTTCAATGTGCCGTAAAATTCTCAAACGGAGAGATTCCATCTTTCCAGCCAATTCATAGATTCCTGACCGCGAGCTAATCTTAAAAACGTTCAATGTGCCGTAAAATTCTCAAACGGAGAGATTCCATCTTTCCAGCCAATTCATAGATTCCTGACCGCGAGCTAATCTTAAAAACGTTCAATGTGCCGTAAAATTCTCAAACGGAGAGATTCCATCTTTCCAGCCAATTCATAGATTCCTGACCGCGAGCTAATCTTAAAAACGTTCAATGTGCCGTAAAATTCTCAAACGGAGAGATTCCATCTTTCCAGCCAATTCGTAGATTCCTGACCGCGAGCTAATCTTAAAAACGTTCAATGTGCCGTAAAATTCTCAAACGGAGAGATTCCATCTTTCCAGCCAATTCGTAGATTCCTGACCGCGAGCTAATCTTAAAAACGTTCAATGTGCCGTAAAATTCTCAAACGGAGAGACTCCATCTTTCCAGCCAATTCGTAGATTCCTGACCGCGAGCTAATCTTAAAAACGTTCAATGTGCCGTAAAATTCTCAAACGGAGAGATTCCATCTTTCCAGCCAATTCATAGATTCCTGACCGCGAGCTAATCTTAAAAACGTTCAATGTGCCGTACAATTCTCAAACGGAGAGATTCCATCTTTCCAGCCAATTCATAGATTCCTCCTCGCGAGCTAATCTTAAAAACGTTCAATGTGCCGTAAAAGTCTCAAACGGAGAGATTCCATCTTTCCAGCCAATTCATAGATTCCTGACCGCGAGCTAATCTTAAAAACGTTCAATGTGCCGTAAAATTCTCAAACGGAGAGATTCCATCTTTCCAGCCAATTCATAGATTCCTGACCGCGAGCTAATCTTAAAAACGTTCAATGTGCCGTACAATTCTCAAACGGAGAGATTCCATCTTTCCAGCCAATTCATAGATTCCTCCTCGCGAGCTAATCTTAAAAACGTTCAATGTGCCGTAAAAGTCTCAAACGGAGAGATTCCATCTTTCCAGCCAATTCATAGATTCCTGACCGCGAGCTAATCTTAAAAACGTTCAATGTGCCGTAAAATTCTCAAACGGAGAGATTCCATCTTTCCAGCCAATTCATAGATTCCTGACCCTGAACTAATCTTAAAAACGTTCAATGTGCCGTAAAATTCTCAAACGGAGAGATTCCATCTTTCCAGCCAATTCATAGATTCCTCCTCGCGAGCTAATCTTAAAAACGTTCAATGTGCCGTAAAAGTCTCAAACGGAGAGATTCCATCTTTCCAGCCAATTCATAGATTCCTGCTCGCGAGCTAATCTTAAAAACGTTCAATGTGCCGTAAAATTCTCAAACGGAGAGATTCCATCTTTCCAGCCAATTCATAGATTCCTGCTCGCGAGCTAATCTTAAAAACGTTCAATGTGCCGTAAAATTCTCAAACGGAGAGATTCCATCTTTCCAGCCAATTCATAGATTCCTGCTCGCGAGCTAATCTTAAAAACGTTCAATGTGCCGTAAAATTCTCAAACGGAGAGATTCCATCTTTCCAGCCAATTCATAGATTCCTGCTCGCGAGCTAATCTTAAAAACGTTCAATGTGCCGTAAAATTCTCAAACGGAGAGATTCCATCTTTCCAGCCAATTCATAGATTCCTGACCGCGAGCTAATCTTAAAAACGTTCAATGTGCCGTAAAATTCTCAAACGGAGAGATTCCATCTTTCCAGCCAATTCAGAGATTCCTGACCGCGAGCTAATCTTAAAAACGTTCAATGTGCCGTAAAATTCTCAAACGGAGAGATTCCATCTTTCCAGCCAATTCATAGATTCCTGACCGCGAGCTAATCTTAAAAACGTTCAATGTGCCGTAAAATTCTCAAACGGAGAGATTCCATCTTTCCAGCCAATTCATAGATTCCTGACCGCGAGCTAATCTTAAAAACGTTCAATGTGCCGTAAAATTCTCAAACGGAGAGATTCCATCTTTCCAGCCAATTCATAGATTCCTGACCGCGAGCTAATCTTAAAAACGTTCAATGTGCCGTAAAATTCTCAAACGGAGAGATTCCATCTTTCAGCCAATTCATAGATTCCTGACCGCGAGCTAATCTTAAAAACGTTCAATGTGCCGTAAAATTCTCAAACGGAGAGATTCCATCTTTCCAGCCAATTCATAGATTCCTGACCGCGAGCTAATCTTAAAAACGTTCAATGTGCCGTAAAATTCTCAAACGGAGAGATTCCATCTTTCCAGCCAATTCATAGATTCCTGACCGCGAGCTAATCTTAAAAACGTTCAATGTGCCGTAAAATTCTCAAACGGAGAGATTCCATCTTTCCAGCCAATTCATAGATTCCTCACCGCGAGCTAATCTTAAAAACGTTCAATGTGCCGTAAAATTCTCAAACGGAGAGATTCCATCTTTCCAGCCAATTCATAGATTCCTGACCGCGAGCTAATCTTAAAAACGTTCAATGTGCCGTAAAATTCTCAAACGGAGAGATTCCATCTTTCCAGCCAATTCATAGATTCCTGACCGCGAGCTAATCTTAAAAACGTTCAATGTGCCGTAAAATTCTCAAACGGAGAGATTCCATCTTCCCAGCCAATTCATAGATTCCTGACCCTGAACTAATCTTAAAAACGTTCAATGTGCCGTAAAATTCTCAAACGGAGAGATTCCATCTTTCCAGCCAATTCATAGATTCCTCCTCGCGAGCTAATCTTAAAAACGTTCAATGTGCCGTAAAAGTCTCAAACGGAGAGATTCCATCTTTCCAGCCAATTCATAGATTCCTGACCGCGAGCTAATCTTAAAAACGTTCAATGTGCCGTAAAATTCTCAAACGGAGAGATTCCATCTTTCCAGCCAATTCATAGATTCCTGACCCTGAACTAATCTTAAAAACGTTCAATGTGCCGTAAAATTCTCAAACGGAGAGATTCCATCTTTCCAGCCAATTCATAGATTCCTCCTCGCGAGCTAATCTTAAAAACGTTCAATGTGCCGTAAAAGTCTCAAACGGAGAGATTCCATCTTTCCAGCCAATTCATAGATTCCTGCTCGCGAGCTAATCTTAAAAACGTTCAATGTGCCGTAAAATTCTCAAACGGAGAGATTCCATCTTTCCAGCCAATTCATAGATTCCTGCTCGCGAGCTAATCTTAAAAACGTTCAATGTGCCGTAAAATTCTCAAACGGAGAGATTCCATCTTTCCAGCCAATTCATAGATTCCTGCTCGCGAGCTAATCTTAAAAACGTTCAATGTGCCGTAAAATTCTCAAACGGAGAGATTCCATCTTTCCAGCCAATTCATAGATTCCTGCTCGCGAGCTAATCTTAAAAACGTTCAATGTGCCGTAAAATTCTCAAACGGAGAGATTCCATCTTTCCAGCCAATTCATAGATTCCTGACCGCGAGCTAATCTTAAAAACGTTCAATGTGCCGTAAAATTCTCAAACGGAGAGATTCCATCTTTCCAGCCAATTCAGAGATTCCTGACCGCGAGCTAATCTTAAAAACGTTCAATGTGCCGTAAAATTCTCAAACGGAGAGATTCCATCTTTCCAGCCAATTCAGAGATTCCTGACCGCGAGCTAATCTTAAAAACCTTCAATGTGCCGTAAAATTCTCAAACGGAGAGATTCCATCTTTCCAGCCAATTCATAGATTCCTGACCGCGAGCTAATCTTAAAAACGTTCAATGTGCCGTAAAATTCTCAAACGGAGAGATTCCATCTTTCCAGCCAATTCATAGATTCCTGACCGCGAGCTAATCTTAAAAACGTTCAATGTGCCGTAAAAGTCTCAAACGGAGAGATTCCATCTTTCAGCCAATTCATAGATTCCTGACCGCGAGCTAATCTTAAAAACGTTCAATGTGCCGTAAAATTCTCAAACGGAGAGATTCCATCTTTCCAGCCAATTCATAGATTCCTCCTCGCGAGCTAATCTTAAAAACGTTCAATGTGCCGTAAAAGTCTCAAACGGAGAGATTCCATCTTTCCAGCCAATTCATAGATTCCTGCTCGCGAGCTAATCTTAAAAACGTTCAATGTGCCGTAAAATTCTCAAACGGAGAGATTCCATCTTTCCAGCCAATTCATAGATTCCTGCTCGCGAGCTAATCTTAAAAACGTTCAATGTGCCGTAAAATTCTCAAACGGAGAGATTCCATCTTTCCAGCCAATTCATAGATTCCTGACCGCGAGCTAATCTTAAAACGTTCAATGTGCCGTAAAATTCTCAAACGGAGAGATTCCATCTTTCCAGCCAATTCATAGATTCCTGACCGCGAGCTAATCTTAAAAACGTTCAATGTGCCGTAAAATTCTCAAACGGAGAGATTCCATCTTTCCAGCCAATTCATAGATTCCTGACCGCGAGCTAATCTAAAAACGTTCAATGTGCCGTAAAATTCTCAAACGGAGAGATTCCATCTTTCAGCCAATTCATAGATTCCTGACCGCGAGCTAATCTTAAAAACGTTCAATGTGCCGTAAAATTCTCAAACGGAGAGATTCCATCTTTCCAGCCAATTCATAGATTCCTGACCGCGAGCTAATCTTAAAAACGTTCAATGTGCCGTAAAATTCTCAAACGGAGAGATTCCATCTTTCCAGCCAATTCAGAGATTCCTGACCGCGAGCTAATCTTAAAAACGTTCAATGTGCCGTAAAATTCTCAAACGGAGAGATTCCATCTTTCAAGCCAATTCATAGATTCCTCCTCGCGAGCTAATCTTAAAAACGTTCAGTGTGCCGTAAAAGTCTCAAACGGAAAGATTCCATCTTTCCAGCCAATTCATAGATTCCTCCTCGCGAGCTAATCTTAAAAACGTTCAATGTGCCGTAAAATTCTCAAACGGAGAGATTCCATCTTTCCAGCCAATTCATAGATTCCTGACCGCGAGCTAATCTTAAAAACGTTCAATGTGCCGTAAAATTCTCAAACGCAGAGATTCCATCTTTCCAGCCAATTCATAGATTCCTCCTCGCGAGCTAATCTTAAAAACGTTCAATGTGCCGTAAAAGTCTCAAACGGAGAGATTCCATCTTTCCAGCCAATTCATAGATTCCTGACCGCGAGCTAATCTTAAAAACGTTCAATGTGCCGTAAAATTCTCAAACGGAGAGATTCCATCTTTCCAGCCAATTCATAGATTCCTGACCCTGAACTAATCTTAAAAACGTTCAATGTGCCGTAAAATTCTCAAACGGAGAGATTCCATCTTTCCAGCCAATTCATAGATTCCTCCTCGCGAGCTAATCTTAAAAACGTTCAATGTGCCGTAAAAGTCTCAAACGGAGAGATTCCATCTTTCCAGCCAATTCATAGATTCCTGCTCGCGAGCTAATCTTAAAAACGTTCAATGTGCCGTAAAATTCTCAAACGGAGAGATTCCATCTTTCCAGCCAATTCATAGATTCCTGCTCGCGAGCTAATCTTAAAAACGTTCAATGTGCCGTAAAATTCTCAAACGGAGAGATTCCATCTTTCCAGCCAATTCATAGATTCCTGCTCGCGAGCTAATCTTAAAAACGTTCAATGTGCCGTAAAATTCTCAAACGGAGAGATTCCATCTTTCCAGCCAATTCATAGATTCCTGCTCGCGAGCTAATCTTAAAAACGTTCAATGTGCCGTAAAATTCTCAAACGGAGAGATTCCATCTTTCCAGCCAATTCATAGATTCCTGACCGCGAGCTAATCTTAAAAACGTTCAATGTGCCGTAAAATTCTCAAACGGAGAGATTCCATCTTTCCAGCCAATTCAGAGATTCCTGACCGCGAGCTAATCTTAAAAACGTTCAATGTGCCGTAAAATTCTCAAACGGAGAGATTCCATCTTTCCAGCCAATTCAGAGATTCCTGACCGCGAGCTAATCTTAAAAACGTTCAATGTGCCGTAAAATTCTCAAACGGAGAGATTCCATCTTTCCAGCCAATTCATAGATTCCTGACCGCGAGCTAATCTTAAAAACGTTCAATGTGCCGTAAAATTCTCAAACGGAGAGATTCCATCTTTCCAGCCAATTCATAGATTCCTGACCGCGAGCTAATCTTAAAAACGTTCAATGTGCCGTAAAAGTCTCAAACGGAGAGATTCCATCTTTCAGCCAATTCATAGATTCCTGACCGCGAGCTAATCTTAAAAACGTTCAATGTGCCGTAAAATTCTCAAACGGAGAGATTCCATCTTTCCAGCCAATTCATAGATTCCTCCTCGCGAGCTAATCTTAAAAACGTTCAATGTGCCGTAAAAGTCTCAAACGGAGAGATTCCATCTTTCCAGCCAATTCATAGATTCCTGCTCGCGAGCTAATCTTAAAAACGTTCAATGTGCCGTAAAATTCTCAAACGGAGAGATTCCATCTTTCAGCCAATTCATAGAT
>JAOWCC010001459.1:0-39701 GCA_030867875.1 Actinernus sp. WN-2022
ATTGCTGTGCATATCTACCCACTTTTTTTATTAAGTGCAGCAAGTTAAACTGAAACTTTTGTCATGTCAATAAAAAAAATCGCCATCTCTAAAGTCATAATAAATAGAGATAAATTATCTGCTTAATAACGAGCTATATCTGTTTACTAAACGCGCAAAGAAGAGTATAATAAGCAATATAAGTTTTTATTAATAGAGTTACTGTTATATGTCATCAGAGAGCATCGAGTTCTCCATAGGGGACATTGTAGTTTATCCAGCACATGGCGTTGGCAAGATAATCGATATAAAAAAGAAAGAGGTAATAGGTATAACTGTCGAAGTTTATGTAATACAAACCTTTGGTGAAAATATGTTGTTAAATGTGCCCATCAAACAAGCGGTCAATGGTGGCTTAAGGTATTTAAGCTCTCAAGAAATCGTTCAAAATGTAGTTAAAAAGTTGCAAAGCAAGGCAGAGAGAGCGCAGGGTTTTTTGGAATAAACGGGTCTACAAATATGAGACTAAGGTAAAATCCGGCGATTTGGTGGCAATTGCTGAAGTGGCCCGGGCATTATTTAAGGCCTCCGATCAGGGCAACCGATCCTATAGCGAAAGAATAATCTACGAAAATGCAATTAATAGAATAGCAATTGAAATTGCAGCAATTCAGAAAATTAGCAAAGAAGAAGCGGTGCATTATATCTTAGGATTACTCAGCAGCGTTGAGTAATAACGCCATGATTAACAGGAGGGATGGCTATGGCTAAGAATAATAAACATGATATCCAGGATACTCAGGATAATGCAGATTCAGACGCTCGCTATTTAGATTTAGAAATTAGAGATAAAAAAGAGGATGAAAAGGCATTACAAAACAAGATAGAGGACATAAGCGACGTGCAAGAGGCCTCTCATAGAGATGGCTACAGCGCAGAGCAAGGCCGTGATCGACTTAACTCGTGGAACAACAAGCGTGAAGAAAAACTCCACAAATTAAAGGAGAGCAAGCGCTCTAAATTTTTTAACAATTTAAAAATCCTAGCAAGGAACCTGCTTGCAACAATTAAAAGAACAAACAACGTTCTGCTTTGGCCTAGCGGCAAAATCAAGAAAAATTTCATTTGGATAAAGCGCGCAGTCCAAAAAGAACGTGAGAGGCTTTTGGATAAGCAGCGAGAAATTAACAGGTTGGCGGTAGCCAGAAATAGATCTTTGCAGCGACAGCGCAGCGACTTGTCACAACAACGCGGGCTGCTTTCAAAAATAACACTACTAGCTATCCAACCTATCCTGCTTATGCTCAGAAAGCCTCCTAGCATACAGCATGCGCAGAGCAGCCATTTATCTAGCGCTAGCAGCTTGCGACCTAATAAAATATATCCTCAGACGCTCCGAGTGAGCACTAAATATAAAGCAAGTGAGCAGCAAGCTGCAATAAGTGATTACAAATCAAATAATATCATAGCAAAAGGGGGCACTTCGGCGCAAGAGCCCAGCAAAAACCAGAATTTTTATGGAGATACTCACGAAAATAGAGAGAATAGGGTATCATTTTTGTTTCCGCCACAACCAATGAGTGTAGGTAAAACGAACTTAGGTGCAACTGCATCTTTAACAATTAAATTTGATGTGCCGTCAATCTTAATAAAACCTATACTCGCTCCACCTGCAAATAGCATAAAAACAATAACGGTCACGACTGTTGTGCTTTCCAATATTCGGCAGCCTGGTGGCACAGTAACTGCTGCATCACAATCTGCGGGCACTACGCAAAATTTGCCGGCGCATGGCCCCGATATTGCGGCAAGATAATTTATATTAAATATTAATTTATATTTTTCTAGCGGCTATATATGCTATTACCCAAGATAATTTTATTCCGTCTGCAGAATGATATTTTTCAGCATACACAGCTTCTATGTTCTTTAGCGCCCTCAAAGTAAATGATTTAGAATAATTTTTGAAACTTGCCCCTGTTTTTTTTATAGTTTGCAGGAGGGTAGAAAAATCTGGATAGATCTCGGTAATTTTTTCTTGCTCGATATTTATCTCAGCAAAACCAGCCGCACTCATCAGCCTTTTTATCTCAGTCTCACTCGCAAAATCATGCACGTGCTTGCCGCCAGTGATACTGCTAAAAGCTTTATCTAGCTCAACAAAAGTTCCGGGCAAGGGAATGCTTATATAAATCGAGCCGCCGCTTCTGAGCGCTCTGTACATTTCTCTGAGGATCCTGCTTAAATCAGGCGCCCATTGCAGAACCATTGAGGATACTATCAGCCAGAAATAACCATCCATTATCGGCAAATTCTCCGCGTTGGCCACAATAGTGGCAGCTGAATTATTTCGGGAGGCAAGTCTGCACATCTTAAAGGCTAAATCTAGCTGCAACCCAAAAGGACTAGAGAAAAAATTATTAAACACATAACCAGTACCGCAGCCAATATCTAAAACAGGGTTATTTTGCTCATTAGAAATCATGCTGCAAAGCCTACGGCTTATTTTCCTCTGCACTGCAGCAAAATCATCGTAATTATCGGCAGCTTTATCGAACGCCCTTTGCACCGCTTTTGAGCTAAAAAAGTTATTGTTATTGTATGGTTTGTTTGTGTCCTCTATTTTGCTCATTAAAATCAATTATGGAGATAATCAGAGCTCTATCTAGATGAGGCGGTATAGTTTCTCTGTTAAGAAAAATACTATATAAGCGATCGTCTCCTCATCAAGTATTTTTTCATAATCAAGGAGTTGTTTTGTAGATAGATCAAAGATGAATTTTTTTGCAAATTCTCCCAGCAAAAAATCTATTTCTTTGCAGCCCCTATACACACTCCGATATAGAAGCTTTTTACGTTTTATATGGCTTTTCATAAATTTCAACTAATATAATTTAGCTATATATAATTTTTGGAAATGTCAAGGATTTATTGACCAATCATGGAAAGAAAAATATTGTGTTTTAAAAGAAATTTTTACAGTATAATACACTGAATTCCATGTAGGATCTGCAGAATGTCAAAATTATTTGTTGAAAATATTTTGCCAACTCAATCGTGGAAAATACTAAAAGAAAATAAAACCTCAGTATTAGTTGATGTTCGAGATATTAAAGAATTATTGATTAGCGGCTTGCCAAACCTTAAATTAATTAATAAAGAAGTGGCTCATATACCCTGGAAAATGCTAGAGCAGCGAGCTAATGGTAGTGATATTGAGGTAGATCAATATATTAATAAAAATTTTTTGAGTATTTTAAGAAAAAAAATACCGGATTACAACACTATAGCTATTTTTATCTGCAGAAGCGGCGTTAGATCTGGCGATGCCGCTATATTTTCAAGCCACAAAGGATACCAAAAATGCTATAATATAATAGGTGGCTTTGAACCCAATAAAGATCAGTATTGCTGGAAGATATCAGGGCTACCATGGAAAAAATATGACTACGATCACAACAAAAAGCAGCACTAGCTCCTTAGAGTTGTGGTTTAATGTTCAGAGCAGTTTGCATAAGTGTTATGGTGATGCAACCTATAAGAGCTGGCTTAAGCCACTAAGTTTTGTGAGCAACAAAGGGGGGCAGGTTCTGCTTGCTGCGCCCACTCGCTTCATAAGGGATTGGGTGTTAGGCAACTATATACATACCCTAACTAAGCATTGGCGCCAGGAGGACGAGAGTGTTTGCTCGGTTGATATATGCATCAACTCGCCATTTGCAAACAAAAGTGATAGCAGTGGTGGCGCCAGTGCTGCGGCGGTCAATAACCCAGTGAACGACGGATTGAGCTCGCCCCTAGACAGAAGATTTACCTTTGCCAATTTCGTGGTCGGAAAATCCAATGAATTTGCCTTCATGGCCTCTCAGCGAATTGCGAAATCCAAATATGCATTGGTTGGCAGCAATCCGCTGTTTTTGTATGGAGGAGTGGGCCTGGGCAAAACGCACCTGATGCACGCAACTGCCTGGTACATACGCAATAACGACAACTCCAGAAAAGTGCTGTATCTCTCAGCAGAAAAATTTATGTATCATTTTGTGATGGCGCTGCGGGAAAAAACGTGATGACGTTCAAGGAGCAATTAAGGTCGGTCGATGTTCTGATGATAGATGATGTACAGTTCATCAGCGACAAAGAAAGCACACAGGAGGAATTCTTCCACACCTTTAATTCCCTAATCGATGACAAAAAACAATTATTGATTTCAGCAGACAGGGCACCAAATAACCTATCTGGCATCGGAGAGAGAATTAGATCACGGTTGGGCTGGGGCCTGGTGGCTGACATAAATAGCACTACGTTTGAGCTGAGATTGGGAGTATTGAAATCCAAGCTGAAATATCTAAATACTCATGTCCCCGATGATGTGCTGATGTTTTTGGCAGAAAATATCACATCAAATATTCGTGAGCTGGAAGGATCTTTGAATAAAGTTGTGGCCCATTCCTCTATCATAGGAAAGGCAATAACGCTCGAATATACCCAAGAGATACTCTCAGACCTAATTCTGACCAGGAAGCGCGTCATCAGCATAGAAGAAATACAAAAAAAAGTGGCGGAATATTATAACATAAGAATTTCGGATATACACTCTAGCAGAAGGCAGAGAACTTTTGTCAGGCCTAGGCAAATTGCAATGTACCTTGCCAAAGATCTCACCACCAAAAGCTTAGTAGAAATCGGAAGGCATTTTGGCGGCAGGGATCATACAACTGTGATGCACGCGATAAAAAATATAGAAAAAATATCCAAGGCAGATCGGCAGATATATGAAGATTTAAAGAATCTACGTGCTGCTTTGCAAAGCTCATAGTTTTGATGAAAGCAGCCAAATCACTCTGATTTTTCCTATCCTATGACCCCCCTCTTCCTCCAGGAGGATTTATCTATTTTGTTTGACGTTTCTTTGGTGATGTTTTTACCATATCTAATGCCTGCTCCAAAGTAATTGATCGATAATCAATATCCTTATCTAGATTAAATTTTCTATTCTTATATTTAATATATTTTAGCCCAGATGAACTTTGGTAGATACTAAGCTCAGCACCGCTGTTATCACTGCCTAGCTTAGCCAGGACTTTAGCGGAATTAGATTTAGATTTAGAAATAATCTCCAATGCTTCTGGCAAGGTTATGGAAAATATATCAATATCCTTACCAATTTTAACGGATTGCGAACTGCAGATAAGGTAAGGCCCATAATTTCCTATCGCAGCCTTGATTGGCTCTGCAGTCTCAGGATGATTGCCGAGTATTTTGGGTAAAGATAAAATATTCAATGCTAATTCTAAGCACATATCATCAACATTAATAAATTTAGGTACAGACACTCTGGACAAATCGCCACCTCTGTTAACTTCTAAGTAAAATCCATAGGGCCCTTTTTTCAGCATTATGGAAGCACCAGTCTCGGGATGGTTGCCCAAATTCATAGGGAGCTTCAAATTAGCGTCACTAGCCGCACCCAAGCCCTGCTTGACGTATCTGCATTCGGGATAGCTGGCCGCATCCGATGAACGGCCCAAATTTGCCAATTCTCAGCTTGAGCTCCCCCTTTTTGCATTCAGGGCACGCGCGCATCGGCTGCTTTGTTTCTTTGTTTAGGCTGAAGATATAAGGTGCCATCTTGTCGCTTAACAGGTCAAGCACATACTCTATTTTGTGTTCGCTGACCTGACCAACATTCAAAATAAATTTCTTGCCAAAAATCCTGCAAAACCATTTTCCAGTCTGTTTCGCTGTTTGATATAGAATCTAATTTTTGTTCCAAATCAGCAGTAAAACCATATTCCAGATAGCGACTGCAGAATTCACCAAAAAAGCAGTGGTGACCTTGCCTATATCTTCAGGCACAAAATGTTTATCAGCAACTCGTACATATTTTCTGTCCTTGAGCACAGAAATAATAGGGGCATAGGTGGAAGGTCTGCCGATCCCCAGCTCCTCAAGCTTCTTGATCAGGCTGGCCTCGCTATAGCGCGGAGATGGCTGCGTAAAATGCTGAGACGGTATAATTTTATCGACTGCATGCACAGAGCCCACAGATAGTTGGGGCAATGCGTTTTCTTTTTCTGCCTCTTCTTTATAAGCTTTATAAACCTTATAAAAACCATCAAACTCAACGGTAGAGCCTGTTGTTTTGAGCTGGAAGAAATCATCCTGAGAGGAGAATTGAACTGAAAGCTGCTTAATAAGCGCCTGGGTCATTTGGCTTGCCACCATCCTCCGCCATATCAGCTCATATAGCCTAAGTTGGTCCTTATCCAGATATTTAGCAAGACTACTTGGAATAAGGCTAATATCAGTTGGCCTGATTGCCTCATGTGCCTCCTGCGCATTTTTAACCTTGTTTTGAATATATTGGGTTTCGACGGCAAATATTTACCCCCAAATTCATCATCGATAAAACCCCTGATGCTTTCTAGCGCCTCCTGCGCCACATGCAGCCCATCAGTTCTCATGTAAGTTATCAGACCGGTCACGCTCCCACCTATGTCAATACCCTCGTATAGACCCTGCGCAATCCGCATTGTTCTGCTGGCACCAAAATTTAGTTTGCGGAAAGCCTCCTGCTGCAGAGTAGAGGTGATAAATGGAGGATGCGGATTGCGTTTAATTTGTTTTTCAGTGATATCCTTTACTGCAAAAGACTTATATTCGTTGAGTTTATTCACTATTTCATCTGCTACTTCTTTGTTGGCTATATCAAATTTCTCGAGTTTTTGGTCGTTCATATATACCAAAACGGCACCGAATTTATCGGCACCATTTTCAAGATCAGATCAATATTCCAATATTCCCTCGGGATAAATATGCTAATCTCGTCTTCTCGTTCGCATATCAAACGCAAAGCAACGGACTGCACCCTGCCGCTGATCTGCTGCCTCTGAGCTTGCGCCAGAGCAAAGGAGATAAATTAAAGCCCACTAAATAATCCAATGCTTGGCGCGCTCTTTGCGCCTTAACCAAGCTGATATCTATCTGGCGAGGATTTTTAACCGCGCTTTGAACGGATTTTTTGGTTATTTCATTAAATACAATTCTGCTAATTTTTGTATTCTTCCCTATAGCGCCATCAATCTGCAAAGCCTGCACCAAATGCCAGGCAATTGCCTCCCCTTCCCTATCCGGATCCATAGCTAAATATATCTCATGCTCGGATCTTGCCGCTTCGAGGATTGCATCCAAATGCTTTTCCGCTTGCGCAGTTAATTGATAGTGCATATCAAAATTTTTGTCCGGCTCCACCGATCCATCCTTGGATGGCAATTCCCTCACATGGCCAAAGATGCCAGGATCTTAAAATCTTTACCCAGGTATTTACTAATCGTTTTTGCTTTTGCCGGCGATTCCACAACCACAAGTGCCATAAACCCAAACTCTCCTTTTAATGCCAATTTAAAACAGAACAATAAATTTAGCCAAAATCAGAACAAAAATCTATTAAAAAACAAAACTAAATGCTATATAAAATATAAATCTTCTTTTGAGTTTAAGATTTGTATAAAAACAATAAAAATTCGTAAAATACAAAATAATAATGAGGAAAATATGCCGATAAAAATACTTATGCCTGCGCTGTCTCCCACCATGAAATCGGGCAAAATAGTTGAATGGAAAATAAAAGAAGGCGATGCTATTTCTAGCGGCATAGAAATTCTAGATATCGAAACGGACAAGGCGGTGATGCCCCTAGAGGCAGCGGATGAGGGCACTCTGGCCAAGATAACCGTACCTGCAGGCACTGAAAATGTTCCGATTGGCACGCCTATAGGAATTATCTTGGAAGAAGGAGAAACAGAGGCGGATATCATGGAGGAGGATATTCAAGAGTCGCCGCCGGCTGCTGCTCAGGAGCAAAATACCGTACAAACCAAAACCAAAGTTGTTGCGATCGATCCCGACAAGAGCAATGAAAGCAATAATAAACCCCCTGAGACGAAGCGCATCAAAGCGAGCCCGCTGGCAAGGCGCATGGCAGCCGCAGCAGAACATAGATCTCAGCAAAATATCTGGCAGCGGCCCTTATGGCAGGATTATCAAGGATGATATAACATCGCGAATGCCAACTCAAGCAGAGAAAAAGGAGGCTGTGGGGCAGGAAATTAGCAAAATGCGCAGGGCGATCGCCAAGAGGCTGCTCGAGTCAACCCAAAATATTCCTCATTTTTATCTAACAATCGACTGTGAGATGGATAGTTTACTCAAGTTAAAATCCGCGATCAATGAAAATGGTAGCCAAAAAATTACCGTAAATGACCTGATAATAAAAGCTGCCGCACTAAGCATCGCTAGGCTGCCAGCGATGAACTGTTCATGGGGCGAGGCGCAGATCACGCAAAAAAACACCATTGATATCTCGTTTGCTGTAGCGATTGAAGATGGTCTGATCACCCCCATAGTCAAAAATGCTGACCAGAAATCTATTTCACAGATATCAAGCGAAATTAAACATCTGGCCGGCAAGGCACAGGAAAATAAATTAACCCCGGAGGAATTTGAAGGCGGGAGCTTCACTGTATCGAACCTAGGAATGTACGGCATCAAGAGCTTTATCGCGATTATAAACCCCCGCAATCAGCCATTTTGGCCATAGGCAAGGGAGAAAAGAGGCCAGTGGCCAGGGGAGAAAAAATAGAGGTTGTTACGCTAATGACCGTCACTTTATCTTGCGATCATCGCATAATCGACGGCGCGATAGGTGCTAATTTTATGAAAATTTTTAAAGACTATATTGAGAATCCCGTCAGCATGTTAATATAATACTTGGTTTATAAATATGAAAATTAATACAAAATTAGTGTTAACTAGCGTGTTCTTGCGTGCTGAGGTCTTCTAATAACAATTATGGCACGCCCATAATGGTAATAGCAGAGCCTATTAACATCTGTAGCCCCGGTGTCTCATTCAGAATAATTACCGCGCTTGCTATGCCAAAGATTGGCTCCAGCAAGGAAAATGGCGCCACACTGCCCAGGCTATATTGCGAAAGCAGATAATACCAAATGCAATGACCCAGCAATATTGAGCCCAAGCCAGTGTAAAGCAAAGCTAGGTGGGCAGTGAAGCTGGCCTCTAATATGGCCTTGAATTGTCCTTGCTCAAAAGTTGCCGACATCAATCCAAGCATCAATGAAGCCGCCAAACTCACCCAAGCCAGCAGAGCGTTGCTGTTCCTGGGTTTTGCCATCTTAACTTGCAGGTTGTATGCTGCCCAAGCGAGCGCCCCCAGCGCGACCATAAAAACCCCAAAAAGTTGCTAATTGCTGCCGGTGTTTTTGTTAACACTAAAATGCCAATAAGGAAGTGATAATTCCAAATATTGTCCGCCAGCGGATTTTTTCACCCAAAAATAGCACACTTAATAACACAGAAAGCGGCACACTTAATTTATCAACCACAACCGCCAAAGATGCATCCAGGCCCACGTACATGCCAGTAAAACGCACGCCAGAATTCAGCACGCCAAAGACGAAGCTCATCATTAATATAGATTTAATCGAGACAGGGGGTTTGGGATAGATCGGCAGCAGCACCGCAGTCACCATCAAATATCTCAAAGCAAGCCAGAAAAATACAGGTATTTCAGCGCATAATATCTTGGCCATAACGAAATTAAATCCCCACAAAAAAGCCACAAGGATTGCTAGGAGTGCATGATAAATTTTCATCCTTGCGATATTTCTATATAGAGAATCAGCTCAGAAGTGTATCATACAATAAAGGGTTTTTAAAGAATATTTTATCCTTTTTTATTAAAATTTAAATAAATATAACTCGTTATTTTCAGAGGAAATATGGGAGGCCCTAGAACTACAACAGAGATGACAGCTTATGAGCTGGGATTCAAAGGCAAGCAGCATATCTCTGCTAAAGACAGACAAATTAATAAGTTGATCCGACGAGAACACGATCCCCTAAGGCATGCAGCGGGACAAATATCAGATATCTCAGCACAAAATTTAATACAAGAAGAGCTAGACTCTGATCGGCCAGTGACAGACAAAAAAGCCCTCGAAGAAAAATATTTCGATCATCTAGACAGGGAGATATTAGGATTTCTTAATGAGCATATAGCGGAAATCTTAGAAGTTGAGGTTAGAATTGATGAAGATCAACAAAGTGTTTACTGGTATAGAAATAAAAGAAAAAGCAAAAGGAACTTTCAAGAAGCTATGCAAGCTAGCGCGGATGAAAGATGAAAAGGGTAGGAACTTTAAGATAGAATCGCCGGCAAGCTCGAGCCCAATAATGCAGCTAGATTAATTCTTACAGCTCTTTATGGCGAAGAATATCAAGATATTGGCCCCAAAAAAAAGCAACCAAAATATACAGAATATAGTTTTGATGACGATGCTCTGCCTGAAATATCCGGTCTAGCACCGGAGGAGATCTCTGAGTTGCTATCAGAGGAAACAATAGCGAAGTTTGAAGTAAAAGTGCTCGGTGTTGGTAGATTGTCAACGCAGTCAACTATTAACGAGGCGATAGAGAAGGCAATAAAAGGACAGAGTTATGATGATGCCTATGATGCTTTAAAAATGCGATCAGATAGCCTGGCAACCAAAGCGGAAGATTTGAGACACAAAATGTATAAAAGCACCGATAGGATAGGGAGATGGGGAGATAGGGCTGAAGAAGAAGCAAAGAAGAGGCAAAAAAATGAATCAGAATTAAGGAAGATTAAAAGTGAAATAGAAATATTGGAGAACAATAAAGAGCAATTAGAGCATGAACTACAAAAATTCAAAGACGAGCGTGATAACTGGGAAGTAAAAATGATGGCGCCGTTGCAAGAGTTCGAGAGCGAAGGAAGGAATGAATATATAAAAGAAGTAATATTAGTAGATTGCGATGAGCGCATACAAAGAAAAGAGAGGGAGATAGCGACAAAAAAGCGACAAATCGCCCCCTTATCAGCACAAGCTATGGATTATAGAAGCCGGCTGAAAATGTTACAGGATGAGGGCAGCAAGGAGCTTGAGGAGCTTGGGCAAAAACGTCAGATCTTAAAAAAAATTTTGTTAGAGAGCTTGAGGAGATAGAAAGTGCGGCCGTGAAAATACAAGGTGATCTACAAAAACTTGAAAAACAGCAGGTGAAACTACAGGAATTACAGGAATTACATAAATTATCAGGCAAAAAAGAGGAAGGGCAGAGCAGATCAAAGCTTGGAAAGGCGATAAAAGGTAATATCAGTAATACTCAGAGCTCTACTGCTGAGCTTGAAAAGCAATATCTAACAAAGGATGAGCAACAATTATTAGCTATAAAAAGGCTAGAAAGACGAGCAGCGGATATCTTGATCCTAACAAAGCAGAAAACACCGCAGGAGCTGTCGGCAAGTCTGGATGCGCTAGATAAACAAATAGTACAGCTGCTTGATTCAATAGAAATTGAATATGACAGCGACGCACAGAAATTTAATGTGAATCTAGGTTCAGAAGAATATCAGGCGGCCATGCAAGGCTGCTAAAGACCAGAGGTATGGTGGGAATGCCGTTGAGGAACATTGAGCGTAACGCCCTATATGCTGCAAAGCTGGCTATGTTTTGTGGCGTTGATGCGTTAAAAGAGAGCGGTCTGTTGCCAGAGCCTTCTTGGATTGAGGCAATTAAGAATTTTTTAACGAATCTCTCTATAAGATTTGGATTCAAATCTTCTTCTGAGTTGGCTCACAGCGTATCATCAGGAGAGGTTTCGTACCTAGATTCAGAAACATTAAGTGAAATTCTCGGGCTAAAGCAACCATGTGCTGAGCATCCAGGCAAGGAGCGGCAAAATGATACCGTGGAAGAAGTAGCGCCAACTCTAGAAACACAAAAGATACACTCGGAGGCACCGCCAGAAAAATCATGGATAAAACGCATAGACAGCCCTAGAGAACCAAGTAATACTAATGAGAATAATTTTCCGCCACGCCAATAAAATTAGCAAAATAAGCTCTGAGAAAATTTGTAAATGAAGATATGGCTGTGCATGAAACCGCATCTCGCTTGATTTTCCTTTACATCGCCCATCGTTGCAATATTTTTCATGAGCCAAATACAGGCCGCAGGAAAATTCTGCTGCAATGCCTTGTATTTTCTAGCTTATCTCTCTTTCAGGAAAACCGAGGAGCAGGGCAAAGCACGGTACCTACCGCGAGCTCGAATTCCAGTTTCGCATCATTGGAGGGGATATGCAAATTTTGCTGACTAATCAGTCACTTTATATTACTCTAAATGTAGAGTGACTAGTCAGCTACTAAGTATGTTAAAAAAATGAACGATAAAAAACAACAAATTATAGAAGCAACTATTCGGCTTTTTGCGCAAGATGGCATTTCCGTACCAACAGCAAAAATTGCTAGGGAAGCAGGCGCATCCAACGGGACCCTCTTCAATTACTTTGCGACCAAACAGAATTTGATCGACGACGTTTATTTCTTCATCAAAAGGAAATAGCCCATGAGATTATCAGCGAAATCGATCTGGAAGCTGATATAGGGCAGATGTTTTTTTACATTTGGAGAGCTATATAGATTGAGCGGAGAAGCATCCTCTAGAACATCGGGTGGTTGATTTGTTAAAGACCCCCCCAAGTTCTAGTCCGAAAGTCATAGAAGCAGGCGAGCATTCCCTTGTGATTGTTTTTGAGGCTCTGGAAAAAGGGATCGCAGACAAAACTATTACAGACGCGCCTGCGCTGTTTTTGTATGAAATTGCCGCAGCACATTTGAGAGCAACGATTGCCTATGCACACAGCTATAACTTGAAGAAAAGCGAATTAGATGAGCTGATAAACAAAAGCTTTGATATGCACCGAACGGAATTAAACAAATTTAACAAAAGGAAAAAACAATGACACAGACAATTCTAATTACAGGTGCCAGCAGCGGCATCGGCAAGGCCACAGCCAAATTGTTCATGAAAAGGGGTGGAACGTGATTGCAACAATTGCGCAGTCCTGAGAAGGAAACAGAGCTAAAGGCACTGGATAATGCTCTAGTCACGCGGCTGGACGTTGAAGATCAGGCGTCTATCGATAGCGCAATTGCGGAAGGCATAGCAAAATTTGGCAAGATCGATGTTCTGCTGAATAATGCAGGGTACGGCGCTTATGGCCTGCTGGAAGCCGCGTCGGATGAAAGCATTCGCCGTCAGTTTAGCGTGAATGTTATTGGGTTGTTGCACGTCACACACGCCATCATTCCCCATTTTCGTCAGCACAAGAGCGGCACGATCGTTAATGTTTCATCCATTGGTGGAAAAATAACTCTTCCCTATGGGAACGCTGTATCACGGCACAAAATTCGCCGTTGAGGGTATGTCGGAGGCTTTAAGCTATGAGATGGAAACTATAGGTGTGAAGGTTAAAATCGTTGAACCTGGCATGATAAACACCGACTTTGGCGGTCGTTCTCTTGATTTCTTCAATGATGAATCACTGGAAGAGTATCAGGGTATGGTGAATCAAATGCTGAGGTCAATGGAAGGATTGGCTGCCAATGCGTCAGAGCCCAGTGTTGTCGCCGAAGTAATTTATGGAGCCGCAACGGGTGGCACAGATACGTTGCGCTATACAGCCGGCGAAGATGCCAAGCAGATTGTTGCTACCCGCAAGGCACAAAACGACAATGAATTTATACAAAGTATTAAAGATCAGCTTGGTCTTTAAGAAAGAATAAGGAGAAAGAAAATGTCCGCACAAACAGCATAAGTAATGAGTAAAGATGATAAAGTCACAGCAACACAAGCCGTGGGTCAATTAAAACCGGAGGCATGGGCGAAGACCTCCATTCAGGACAGGCTGCGTCTGCTGCATGAGGTGCGTGAGAATATGAAACTCTACGCCGATGAGCTTGTGGCATCTGATACGAAGATGAAAAATGACCTGATAGGCGAAGCCTTGTTTACCGATCCCCTCTCCAAGTTTGCTACTGCCGTGCCGCTAACCAATACCGTAACAGCCTGTATTGATCTTTATAAATCTTTTGAAAAAGGTGAGACGCTTAAACCAATTAGCGTTACCAAGGTTAAAGATGGCCTATATTCACGTCTTCCCGAAAAAGACAGGATCATGTATGCGATCGCAAGGATTATATTCGTGTGAAAGGCGAGCCGAAGCAAATTCACCCAATGGATAAGTCTACAGGGATTATCGCGGTTTTGGGAGCAGGAAATTACAGCTCTTCTCTTGAAATGATCAAGGCGATGTTTTTGAAAATTGCGTCGTTGTTCACAAGCCACACCACCTAAATGAAGAGACGGATACGGAACTGGTATCAGAATGCGGCGGGAACAACCCCTGTATCATCGTTCCCGGTGGCCCGCCCTTGGACAAAAAAAGAGATTAAGCATCAGGCCATTCAGCTTGCAACCATGGCAAAGCTCAATGGTGGAGCAGTTTGTGGACGCCCGTAAACGATTGTCACCTCTAAACACTGGCCGCAACGCGAAGAGTTTCTGTCCACCCTGAAAAAAGCCATCGAGCATGATACGCCTGCTAGTGCAACCTATTGCCCTAACTCGGATAAAGTCGCAGAGGAATTTAAAAAGAACCACCCGGAAACCTTTAAACCGGGGAGCGGAAAATATAAAAGCGCAGATTTCATGGTCATTATGGGTGCTTCCGAAGATTGCTTATTGCGTCACGCATGAAGCTTTCCGCCAGATTCTGGATGAAGTGCCTTTGGATGCTCCAGCCAATGCAAAGGAGTTTCTGCCCAAAGCTGCTGAGTTTTGTATTACAAAACTTCTTGGCACATTGGGAAACTGTATCCTGATTGATGAAGATACAAAGAAAACGCATCAGGATGTTCTGGAGCAAGCTGTCACTGACATGGAATATGGTGGCATTGCTGTCAATACCATGCCAGCTTTTATCTTCCTGAGCCCTTACCTAACCTGGGGTGGGAATGAAGAAGGCAAAGAATTTGTTTCCGGTCATGGAAATTTTGGCAACTTGCTGTGCTATGAGAATATTGAAAAATCCACCATCTATGGCAGCTTCATGTCCCTCGGCCATATGATGAACACCAACAAATCTGTGATGGACAATCTCTTTGAGGAATATGGCGCATTACTCCATGGCACCCACTTGGAGCAACCTATTCAAAATGATGTGAGCGCGATTAGCGGTGGATTCAAAAGCAAAGATTTTTAAAGGAAGAGGTCATGAAATACTGCTCACCAGTTAAACATTTATAATTGCAAAATTTGTGGCGAATAATGCTGCTATTCACCACATAATCATCTAGCCAGCAGAAGGTGCTGACTAGCCTCATCTGCGCCACTATCTTACAGGAGGTTTCAAGCGGCTTGAAGTTAACAACGACCAGACACCGAGAGAGAGATCGCAACATTGAGGCAACTTTTGCTGTACAAAATTCGATGTTGTGCAGCAGCTCTTCTGCACTGTATGTCACCATGGAAATCAGCACGATAAGCGCTTGCTGTCCTTGGAATTTAGCAAAGGTTCTAACCTTAGCATTTTCTGGTAACAGCAAGCACAGATAATTCACCTGCACATTGCATGGTGGCATAACCACTGGAATATCATCCTCGGTTAAATAAAGCCCTATGCTTACTCCATCAAGACATTTCTTCTAACTTTATGTCGATAAACTTTAGAGTTGCTGTCTTTGTTCGGATCAAATATTCTTCACTATAAGAGCCCTGCTGATTTTTTGCAACACTTTCGTAGTAATTGGTAATACTCTGCAAAAGTTGTAGGCTAAAGTCAAGACTAATAGCCTTTCCATCATCAAAAGGCTCTCCAGGCGGAGAATTACGGAACCACCTCATCCATTCTGAGGTAGCCTCTGTTCCATCAGCGGTATAGGGACAGGTGGCTTGTTCAAAAAAGGCAATATTCAGAAAGCGGGGGATACTGCGCTGTCTGGTGACAAGAAATGCAGCTGGACAATGTATTATCTGCCGGCCGTTCAGACGCCCTGCCCACCCCAAATGCATAGGAGGAAGTTCTGGGAGGGGTTTATTTTTGTTTCTTTGAGATCAGGGTTAATAAACGTCTTGGTAGGACGTGGGTTTGAGGAGCTCAGCCTGTACTCAGGGTCATTCCCCACATAAGCCCAATGGGCATCAGATTGTGCCATTTATTTTTGTTGTTAAGTTTTCCATTGTAAACGAAATTAACGGCAACCCAACCAGTTTCCACTCGATTATCGCGTATCAAAACATCCATCTGCAGAAGCCTAAGGTTATAGGGAGCGCGCTTATCGGAAGCATCATTATTACATTTTTTATTATATCCTGGGATGTCGCATTCATATACATAGGCCTTCCATGTTATCGGATTCACAGGTAAGGAACCTCCTCTTCGTCCAAGGCTGTAAACAGCAACTTAGCCATAACAGCACCTACTGGGAAACTATTGTTTTTGAAATATTCGAGATCAGGCATACCCGTTTTCCAAACTTGGCCGATTGCATAGCTTCCAAGATCATTATAAAAGCCAACGGCATATGCATAAGCGCCATGTTCTTGTGTTGGAGCCAAAGAATACGATGGCATAGCACCGCCTTCCCTAGTAAGACCGTGAAAACCTTCACGGCCGATCCACCCCCAATGTTGCCAAGGAACATGAGTCCAGAGCCTTAACGAATTATCTTCTAGAAAAAAAAGCATCCTCATAATCCTGTGAAGCATTTCCAAGAAAACGTAATCTCGGACAAGTTGCGCATAATCATCCCAATTTTTCATAAAATCTGCAGTTAATATTCTTTTGACATCGCTGTCTTGCGCAGGCTCCGATTGTGGATAATCCGTTTTAAGCTTAAAAACTCTGCCCTCATACTCAGATGGTGGTAGCATGTGCCCAAAATCAGGAAAGGGGACATGAAGTCTGCTCACTGCATCTAGTACACTCTTGTTATAAAACAGCAAATATGCAAAAAATCCCGCAAGGGAGAGTATGACGAGCCCTAACGCTCCATATGTACACTTTTTAACCATGAGTTTTGCCCAATCATAATGTAAAAATACATAAAAATTATACTACGCTGTCTTCGCAGGCTTTGTAAACATAAATTGAGAGCGGATCGGCGCTCATATCAAAGAACAGGTCACAATCATCGGACACCGGCATACGGGCAAAACCCTTAACCGATAGGAATGGAATGATTTCACATTTATCCTCACCAGTGGTGGCTTTGTGATGCCATAACACGGCCTGTGAGCGCAGGCGCTAGAACACATCTCGGCTTAAATCAGGGATTTTAGTATTCTAGTATTCGGGTCAGTGCCAGCCAGATTGGCTATGGTCTTGATTCCGACTTTTCGGAGTTTGTCCATTTATAAGCACTTATAGTTTATTACAATATTGAGTAACTTTTGGTATAATATAAAACTTTTAATCTATAAACTTTTGCTGTTTTTATTATATATTTTAGATATATTTTAGATATATTTTTGATTACAACATTACGAGGGCATCTAATAAAATGAATTCTTGTGATGCGATGATTTAGTGATTTAGGATTGAATTTGTGCATTAAAACAACAAAACAGCGCATTGTGATGACCATTTCCATCATACCTAATTATAGCAAAACTAAAGCCCTGGCCTATCTCACTCTCAGCTTTCTAACCGGTAATTGCGATGATATCATTACTAAGTTACTGGCTCAGCATCTTCCCAGTCAGCAAATAATCTTCTTGAGGTTCTTGACCAGTATTATTGTTTTGTTGCCTATTATTTATTATGCATCTAGGCAGAAAACTTCAGCAAAACCCTCATCTCAGTCAGTTTCACATTGCTTGACGAGGGCAATTATCATTTATCTGGGAATGCTCAGCTGGACTCAGGTTTAATCAATACTCATATATCCTTGGCTACTACGATTAGCTGCACAGCCCCCATAATAACAGTAATAGCTTCGGTGTTGTTTTTACGAGAGCAGTTTGTAATGGCTAGATTCTCAGTAGCTTTTAGCTGTTTAGCGGCTGTTCTTATGATGCTCAATCCTTTTAATCAAGCAATTCATCGTACAACTCCTGTTCTATTCATCTCAGTAATCCTCTTTATTCTAGCTGATCTGATTAATAAAAAATATGCTGCAGAGGAGAACTTTATCAAGACAGCTTTTATGATTGCTTTATATTCTACTATTCTATCAATAATACCAGCTCTGGCAGTATGGCAACCTCTTGATTCATTATTATTATACTATATTGCCTATTACTCGGTCTAGGCGCAAATCTTATCTTCTACTTCCTAATTAAAGCTTATCAATGTGCTCAACTTTCATTTCTAGCGCCATTTCGTTATCTAGACTCATTATAGCAATCATCACTGGCTATGTAGCTTTACATGAGACACCTACTTTCAGCACCATGACTGGCATGTTATTTGTGCTGAGCGCTGGTTTGTTTTTGATTTATTATGATGGTAGGGGCGGTTAAAAGTATGGTAGTCAGGAAGTTTGGTGCCGCAGCTAAGCAATAAGAATAATCAAAAAATGTATATATATAACTTTAACTTATTATTATATTATATAAAAATTACCGATTAATTCTACTCATAGTTTATTCTAATATTAAACAACCTCTGATATAATTTTGTCTCCATATTTCTTGAATTTCGGCAATTATTTTACGACTGTAAAAGTGGTAAAAGAGACATTATTACAACTAGCAGATCCAGCAAAAGCCAAACAGTTAAAATGCTACTTTAAAACTGGCCCCGGAGAATATGCTGAGAATGATAAGTTTATCGAAGTTTATGCAGCAGACCTTAGGAAATTAGCTAAACAATATTGCAGGCTTAACTTCGAAGAGATTTCAGAGTTACTGCATGATTCGGTCCATGAATTCAGAGCATTAGCATTATTTATTCTGGTCATACAATTCAAAAAATGTCATCTCAATCCAGCATGTCAAAAAGCTATTTACGCTTTCTACATGCAGCACATATCGCAAGTTAATAGTTGGGATTTAGTGGATAATTCGGCGCCTCATATTGTGGGAATTATTTGTATCATTGATACCAAGTCATATTATTGTAACTGCTAATCTATAGAACCATCTTCATAAATATAGATGTAATTCACTCTCGTAAATCCACTAAATCGCACAAAGAAGATAAAGAGAAAATCTCTGGTTTATTAGCATCACTCCAGTTCATTCTTTTAATACCAATCTCTTTAACATTAGCTAGTAATGGCGATAAATCACTACGGTTAACCAAAGGGTTATTATGTATTTTGATTACCTGGGCACTTGTTGAGACGGTAATGTTGCGCGTACTGTATGAGGGTCTATAATTGCTAAAATCTGCAGGCGCTTTGCTGATTCCGGGACCACCAAAAATCCATTTCAGGTAGCTGCCGCTCCCATTCTGGAGAGTATCCTTTAGAATATGTGCGATATAATATCGTAGCAGCGAAGGCTAAGCTTGCGAGAACAACCAAGCCCAAAACAAAGGGCGCTAGAGTGTTAATATATGAGGCAGCCTGAATATGCGGCACAATGCCTTGTAAAATAGAGGATTGTCTATGTGTTTGTTTAACTGATGATTTACGATCTTGGTAATCTTGTCTCAGTTTTTTAATGAATCTGGGAAAAACGCAGGACATTGCTAGACATCGTCTGGCCCTCATCTTGTCTTAGTTGTCTACCAAACTCCAAAGCTATTCTTCTGCCAGCCTCTATTTATTCTGGTGTTATTTCATCATCGTAACTCATGAGTTCACAGCCAATTTTTTAGTTATCTGATCATCTGTTTCATTTGTTTGTGATGTTGTGTCATTATCTTGTTTAATAGTCAACATACCTCGATAAATCTGCCCTCACACCTTGCCACCACTGAGTAATAGTCGTCTTTTCCGTCATTTCTTCATTAGTCATCGCCCACAGCAACATCAGAAGTCTTTTGTTAGGGGTGGTTCAGGGGCAGCTGTACTATTATTATATCCTATCAATTCATCAACAGAACATCCCAGCACCACTGCAATACCATAAATATTTCTGGACAGAAGCCTGTTTGCTTTTGTTATGCATTAAATTATGAAGACTCATTTTATTCAACATTAGCCTGTTTGGCAAGCGCATAAACAGTCAAATCTTGCTGTTCTAGCTTCTGCTTAATATTGGCTATTAATGTTTCATAATCAAAAATGTCCTTACTCATATTTTTCCTCTTGTATTATGCATTTGCATAAGCTATATAATATGTAATGTCATATTAGTAATGGCCAATTTATTATGATACTAGATAATAGTAACTTTAGCATCATCTAATAAACATTAATATATAAGGTCAGGAAGAAAAATGACAGTACAAAATACTATTGAGCTATGCAATATCGTGCGTCTTTTATTGATGGAGAAGCCCACTAGACCGCTTTTATATCTAGAGTATTAGCCGCAACTATCTATGCACAAAGAACAATAAGGCATATTGAACCTTTGGAGCTGAGTAAAAGAGCAGGCATCGATTTAAGGAGTTTGGATGATATAGAGCAGGGCAAGCAATTGTCACCAACAACAGAGTTAACAAATATAATTTATGCCCTGAATATCAAGATTAGCACCTTTAGTAAGTTCTTCTTCTGGCAGATTGCTCGCATCAAATATGAACAAAATTTTGATGCTGCAGCATTAGATTTGGCAAGCAATAAACAAGCATAAATAGGAGGCGCCTCTATTCCGAATAAAAAATGGCTTCAACAATGAGAAAGAAGCGCAAGCTGCTGGTTGGGTGCATATTAGGCCAGAGAAGTTGAGCAATAATATTACAAACCTTGTATTCAGTCATTAATAGGAATTATAGTTAAAAAAATAGATTGATGCAGTTTAGGTTACCTGCCAAAGCTCGAATTGATTGGTTATCGTTGTTTTGCCGATCCTGCAAAGCAGCTTGTATATTCTCATCATTATTAACTGCTTTTAAAATGCTAAAATCATAACATGCAACGCTTAGATTATGAGCCCAAAAGAGGTGGCGGCATTCCTTTCAGGCGTTATTTTCAAAGAGGAGGCAATTCCGGAACTCATAATGTACATGTGTTTGAAAAGGGCAATTCAGAAACCGATCGCCATTTTAAATTTCGTAATTGGATGTGTCAAAGCAAAGGCGATAGAAGAGGCTTACGCAGGACTAAAAACGACTTCAATTTCCATATGATATTATGTCATATTGCCTTGAAAAAGACGAGTTTGCCGCAATATTGATGCCAAAGCCGGATGGAATCCGTATCGTTATTGCTTTAACACCAAAAGAATGGGAGGCTTACTACTTCATCAGGGGGTAGCAGATTTTTATGCCAACTAATGTCATATATGATCGACATAATCCTAATTTGACTACAGAAAACCATTTTCATTTTTACTTTATAAAGGAACGCAAAATTGTATCTGCAGCACATGTAGAATTTCTCAATATTAAAGAGGCGGGACTATGATTTCTTGCAACTTTCGATGATAAGAGCTTGCATCTTGATACATAAAACTGAAATTCAATTCTCATTTTTACTAATGAATTGCATTTTAAAAGGTAATAATGAAATTTATTCCAGGAATTCCTTTTCAAGCAAGGCGAGATAAGGTTCGAATCGATAGATTTTATTGCGTTTATTGATAATATTTTCAGATACTAGTTCTAATTTAGCAAAATGCTTGAGAATATTAGCAATTGTGTTATATGCTTTGCCTAGTTTTTCGACTTATTGCTGCGATAGTTGTAATGGGTTGACTGAATAGAAATTCTAACACGACTGGCGGGCTGTTTCCCGCATTTTGACAAAATCTGCATCAGTTGGATTTTATTTTTTAGCATTACTTCTAATACCTCAATTTCTTTAACTCTTCTATAAGCATCTTTGGGCGCTATCACGAACGGCCTTGAGGTAATAAAGCAATCCAACCCTCAAAATCACCTTCAGTACGGACACGATCTAGTCTTTGATAATATTCGAGACGGTGTTTTTTAAAGTAATAAGAAGGATACAAAATTGGTAGTTTTAATAAATCACTATTAATGAGCATCAAGACCATTAAAAGCCGACCAATGCGGACCATTTCCATCTAAAAATGGATGAATTGTTTCAAAATGAACATGCGCTTAAGCCTGCTTGAATCAGTGCTGGCAGCTCAGAAGGCTCATTAATGTATTTTTCTAAATTGCCCATTAAATTCGGCACTTCTGGTGCAGGAGGAGGGCACTAATTCGCCCACACTCACGGCTTGCTTGCGGTAACCGCCTGGTGTTTTATTATCGCTCTTACCCTCAGATAATAATGCTTTATGAGCCGCCAAAATAACACGTGAAGCTAGAGGAAATGTTGTTTTTGGCATCATATTTAAGGCAAGATCCAGAGCCTTGGTGTAATTCAACACTAGCTGTGTGCTTTTATTGGGCTTAGATTCATTAGCATTGCAGGTTAAGACATCTATTAATGTTGTATGGATGCCCTCAATAGCTGAGGATAACAAAGCTTCTTTGATAACATAGGCCCTAATGAAACGATGTGGATCTGGAAGTCGCAAGCTCATTTCATTTAACTGCCCAAGTGCAAAGCTGGCCTCTCCATATAAAGACATCAATTCTGCATTCAGAGCCAATTCTGGTGAAGACGGCGGCAGAGAATAAGGAATAAAGTAATTTAAATTACCTAATCTCCGATAAGTACCTGTTTTGCGCATAACTTAGTCTCTATTTTCAGTTTTGATACCTTAACTGAAATTAGTATACACATTTAACGCATATATTGCAATATAATGCTATAAAATGAAATTGAAGTCATTATAGACAATTTATTTTTCATTGTAGAGCATAATATTGAAATTGGCTTAGAGCACCCAAAGCAATGCTGCAAACATGCATTATTTGAAGATTTCATTGGCTGTGCAATCTTGTATATAGGTTGTGGTGCTATTATTTGCTTTATTGTGTATATTTTCATCTACATGCTTGTTATAATCCTCATTCAAAGCCTTTTTTGCTGCCGCTAGAGCTTCTTTGGATACTGGCCATATTGCTCATATTGATTGGATGTGGCTTTAGTGTCATTAATCCACTGTTTATCTGCTTTTTCTGGATCAATGCTATCGTCTGATTCGCTCGTAATTCTGCCTGATTTAATAGCTTTCTGCACTGCCATATAGCTTACCCCACGCTTCTGGGCATATTCTTTGATGGAGATGGTTTTCATGGTTCTTTTTGCTGTATTGACTGGGGTGGAAGGGATCGAACCTTCGATCACGATACCAAAAACCGTTGCCTTACCGCTTGGCTACACCCCAAAAACTCAAAATAATTATATATATAAAAAAGTTATTGTAAATAAGTCAATTATCATATTGACAAGTATTCCAAGTGCGTATAGGATTCAAATGTATTTGAAGTTGTTTGAAAAGTGAGTTCTTTAAAAGTAAGAGAAGTAGCAGTGCAGGAAGCCTGTGTACTTAATTTTAAGTACACAGCACTTTCAAAACTTGAGAGTTTGATCCTGGCTCAGAACGAACGCTAGCGGCAGGCCTAACACATGCAAGTCGAACGGATTAACAGATTTGTTAATCAGTGGCAGACGGGTGAGTAACACATGAGAATCTACCTGATAGTAAGGAATAACTACCAGAAATGGTGGCTAATACCTTATATACCCTGAGGGGGAAAGATTTATCGCTATCAGATGAGCTTGTGCTAGATTAGCTTGTTGGTGAGGTAATTGCTCACCAAGGCGATGATCTATAGCTGGTCTGAGAGGACGGACAGCCACATTGGAACTGAGATACGGTCTAGACTCCTACGGGAGGCAGCAGTGGGGAATATTGGACAATGAGCGAAAGCTTGATCCAGCCATGCCGCATGAGTGAAGAAGGCTCTAGGGTTGTAAAACTCTTTTAGTGGGGAAGATAATGACGGTACCCACAGAAGAAGTCCTGGCTAACTCCGTGCCAGCAGCCGCGGTAATACGGGGAGGGCTAGCGTTGTTCGGAATTACTGGGCGTAAAGGGTGTGTAGGCAGCTTGGTAAGTTAAGAGTGAAATCCCAAGGCTTAACCTTGGAATTATTCTTAAAACTATCAAGATAGAGTTCGAGAGGAGATAGTGGAATTCCTAGTGTAGGGGTGAAATCCATAGATATTAGGAAGAACACCAGTAGCGAAGGCGGCTATCTGGCTCGATACTGACGCTAAGGCACGAAAGCGTGGGGAGCAAACAGGATTAGATACCCTGGTAGTCCACGCCGAAACGATGAGTGCTAGATGTTAGGTTGTTTAACTTAGTGTCGTAGCTAACGCGTTAAGCACTCCGCCTGGGGAGTACGGTCGCAAGATTAAAACTCAAAGGAATTGACGGGGACCTGCACAAGCGGTGGAGTATGTTATTTAATTCGATGCAACGCGAAAAACCTTACCACCCCTTGACATGGGAGCAGTGCTCTCTTGAGAGAGAGAGGTCAGTTCGGCTGGGCTCTACACAGGTGTTGCATGGCTGTCGTCAGCTCGTGTCGTGAGATGTTAGGTTAAGTCCTGTAACGAGCGCAACCCTTATCCTTATTTGCTAACAGGTTATGCTGAGTTCTATGAGGAAACTGCCAGTGGTAAACTGGAGGAAGGTGAGGATGACGTCAAGTCATCATGGCCCTTATGGGGTGGGCTATAAACGTACTACAATGGCAATGATAATGGGCTGCGAAACTGCAAAGTTAAGCCAATCCTTAAAAATTGTCCTAGTTCAGATTGCTCTCTGCAACTCGAGAGCATGAAGTCGGAATCGCTAGTAATCGCGGATCAGCATGCCGCGGTGAATACGTTCTCAGGTCTTGTACACACTGCCCGTCACACCATGGGAATTGACTTAGCTCGAAAACAGTGCGCTAACCTTTAGGAGGCAGCTGTTTAAGGTAAAGTTAGTGACTGGGGTGAAGTCGTAACAAGGTAGCAGTAGGGGAACCTGCGGCTGGATTACCTCCTTTTAGGTTAAATAAATTAGCTAACTATAGTTAAGTTTATGCTAGTTTTAGTTGAATTTGTACTGCTACTTCTCTTACTTTTAAGGAAACATATTAGAATAGCTAAGTAATTTGTGTTTTGTTACTCTTCCTTCTCTAATTATATTAAAGTTTGATTGACTAATATTTACTATAGCAGAAGGAATATCTGTAACCTCTCTTCCTTTAACAATAACCTTGACCTGCTCTTTAATAAAGCAAGGTATTTTAGAGATATCATTTATATATTGATAGCCTGATATATTAACGCTAGTCGCAGCCAATGGACGTTTCAAGCTGCGTAATAATTTTAAAATTAATTTATCGTTAGGAATTCTTAGCCCAATAGAGTTCGTTTTGTAGTTTAAGTTAGGCGCGATTAATCTATTAAATTTATATGGCAACACTAGAGTTACAGGGGCCAAACCAGGACTATGCAGCATCGCAGCAGCTTTTTGGTTAACAAACGCAATTTTGCTAGCAGTTTTAACGCTATCCACCAGAACTGCTAGGGGCTTATTCTTTTTTCTCCGTTTAATCCGATATATTTTTTCAACCGCTTTTTTGTTGCTAGCATCCGCAGCAAGCGCATAAACAGTATCAGTAGGTAAAATAATCACCTCACCCGCATTGATCGCAGCAACTAGTTTTGACAATGCGCAGTTGCTAGAAACATACATCTAAATTAATCCAATTTAGTCTTAATGGAGAGAGCAAGAAAGTTCAAAACCAAAATCACAATAAATAACATCAAACCAAGCGCATAAGCAGCCAAAGTCTGCACGCTATCAAAGCTCTGATCTCCCAACAGGAGACGAATGATTTGCACAGTTATGGTGCTATTATCCATCAAAGGATTCAGGGTGATATGAGCCGCAAGACCAGCTGCCATAACCGCTATTATGGTCTCGCCAAGGACACGTGAAAAAGCGAGCAAAACTGCACTAATAATGCCGGGCATAGCCGTGGGTATCACGATGTTTCTTATGGTTTCAGCCTTCGTGGCCCCCAAGGCCATTGATCCTAGTTTTAATTCTTCGGGTATCGCTTTTAGTGCGCTATAAAGCAGAGAATCGCGAGTGGCAGCACCATAATTCCCATTGCTATGCCAGCAACCAAGGAACTTTCATAAGCAATTTTCCAGCCGAAATAAGTAGCGCTTTATGAATCAAAGGGGCTATGCTTATGACCGCAAAATATCCATAAACAATAGTTGGTATTCCTGCGAATAACTCAATTATATACCTCAAAACACCGCTAATTTTGAATATTCAGCCAGATAAATCGCCCGATAGAGCGGCGATAGGTATGGCAAACAGGAGCGCAATAAAAGTGATCATTAGGGTGCCTACGAGTAGGGGCAAAAATCCAAATTTGTTATAGTCGTAGGGATTCCACTCCAGGCCCAAGAAAAAATTGGCTGGGGAAACTTGGCTGAAAAACTCGATGGTTTTGTCCAAAAAAGCAAAAACTATAAAAATAGTTAGAAATAGCGAAACCAAAGTACATGCAAAAGATGTTTTAACGAACATTTCTAACCCCTATTTGCAATGCTGTAACAGCATAATGCAGCTCAGATCCATCAATATGAAATGATGTATATCAATATCACTTTCGGCAGAACTCTATTTGTATATTTTTATTCACCGCCTTTAAAGCTTAGAATATGCATAGTACTATCTAGATATACAATTGCTTACCTAAACAAGCAAGGCTAGAATATTCATCTGAATGTATGATTAATATTCTAACTTCCTTAAAAATTTTAATTTTTGCATTTTATTATATTATAGGTTATGGCTTCTTCATATACTATAAAAAACAATAATCAAAATCGCTCTAATTCTCGGGCTGGGTCTGATACCCAAAATATACAGGCTTTTATATTATTAGATTGAATTTAACAAAACAAAATGTTAAACTTGACAATAAATATTATATTACTAAGCCGTGATAGATTACGACAAAATATTTAAACAAGCAATAGATGTAGTCAAATCAGAAGGAAGATACAGGAATTTCACCACGCTCACTCGCATTGCAGGACAATTCCCGACCGCTATAACAACCGAACGTCAGGAAAAAGTTACGATATGGTGTAGCAACGATTATCTCGGCATGAGCCAACAGCCCCAAGTAATAGAAGCAATGCGTGACGCAGCAAGCAAAATGGGCGTAGGATCCGGCGGCACCAGAAATATATCGGGCACCAATGATGAAGTAGTGAAACTGGAAGAATCAATAGCAGACCTGCACCAAAAACCCAAAGCATTGGCGTTTGTTTGTGGCTATATGGCCAACTATTCTACCCTGAGCGCACTTGCAACCATCATGCCAGAGATGGCGATTTTCTCTGATGAATATAACCACGCCTCCATAATTGAAGGGATAAAAATTGGCCGGAGAGACAAGTTTATTTTTCGTCATAATGATCCAAAGCATCTAGAAGAGCTGCTGCTGCAGGTTGACATAAACCGACCTAAAATTATTGTGTTTGAATCAGTATATTCCATGGATGGCGATATATCACCAGTGAGGAAAATCTGCGATTTAGCGGAGAAATATCAGGCAATCACCATGATAGATGAGGTGCATTCAGCGGGAATTTATGGTCCAAGAGGTGGCGGAATTAGCGAGCAGATGCAGCTGGCAAATAAAATCACGATAATACAGGGCACCCTAGCCAAAGCATTTGGAGTGATGGGGGGGTATATCGCATCATCAGAGATCATTGTAGATGTAGTGCGCAGCTACAGCTCGAGCTTCATATTCACTACCGCCCTGCCCCCATCGCTGGCAGCCGCAGCGAGAAGCAGCATAGAACACTTGAAAACTAGCCAAGTCGAACGAATCCAGCACAAAAAAGTGGTTGCACAAGTGAAATCTGCCCTCATGGGCGCGGCTATTCCGATTAAACCAACCTCAACCCACATCATCCCGGTGATAATCAGCGATCCGGTGATATGCCGAAGAATTTCAGAGGATCTATTGGCGCGCCACAAAATTTTTATCCAATATATAAATTATCCAACCGTGCCCAGAGGCACAGAAAGATTGCGGATTACCCCAACCCCCCTGCATACTGAGCAAATGATAGCGGCACTAAAAGATTCCCTGGTCTCTACGTTAGAAAAATTCAAGCTAGAGGTAGCAGCAATATAAATCTTGAGAGGTTAGAAGTTTAATAATTTAAGAATATACTCCCCGAGGAACATAAGGCTGATCTGGCTGGTCCTTGTCGGAGGAGGCCTCTTGAGAGATTATTGAGCCAATTTTCTGCAATAATTCGTCCATTCCTTCTCGTTTGGCGCCGGAAATCTTATAGATTTTTTTGCCAGCATGCCGCTCTAGCGCTGTGGCCTTCTGCTGGATATCATGCCTCGACAAAAGATCGCATTTGTTCAGGGCAATAATCTCAGGCTTGTCAAGCAGCGCTTTATTATATTGCAGCAGTTCATTGCGAATGATCAGATAGGCCTGCGCCACATCTTCTTGGGTGGAATCAATCAAATGAAGCAGTATATTGCAGCGCTCTATATGCTGCAAAAATTTATGCCCCAGGCCAACCCCAAGATGAGCGTCGGCAATTAGCCCCGGAATATCAGCTATAACAAAGTCATCGGCCACTCCAAGCTTAGGCGCCAGGGTGCTAAAAGGATATGCGGCTATTTTAGGCTTAGCCCTGGTGCAGGCGGCAAGAAAAGTTGATTTGCCAGAATTCGGCATCCCTATCAGGCCAACATCGGAGAGCAATTTTAATTTTAAGTTAACCCATAGAGATTCGCCAGGTTGGCCTTTGGTTGCCTTGCGTGGCACTTTCATAACAGAGGATTTAAAATTAGTATTCCCCAGGCCACCGTTGCCGCCTTTGGCAAGCAAAAATTCGCTAGTAGGACCGCTCAAATCAGCCAAAAGCATGTCTTCGGCGAAAATTTGTGTGCCAACTGGCACTTTAATTGTCAAGCTATCGCCGCCGGCACCGGATTTGTTTTTGCCGCTGCCATCCCCCCCTCTTTTAACGTGGTAATGCCTCTGGTAACGAAAATCCACCAAGGTATTGAGGTTGAGCTCAGATTTAACGATTAAATCCCCCCCCCTGCCGCCATTTCCGCCATCAGGCCCGCCAAATTCGACGAATTTTTCTCGTCTGAAGCTAACGCAGCCGTTGCCGCCGCTACCGGCTTTGACAAAAATTTTTGCCTCATCAACAAAACGCAATTTTCTACCTAAAACTTAAAACCTAAACCCAACATATATAATAAACCAAAATTGATCATCTACAAAATTTTTATACAACTTTCTTTAACGAACTTATTTTGTTTTGGCGGGATTAGCTGATAATTTATACCATTTTGCCTTGCGTAGCTTATTGCCGCTTCTAAATTAGCAAATGACAACCTCAGCTGCTGTGCGGTGTCTCGAGACGCAGTCCAGCCCATAATAGGCTCCTCAAATCTGCTGCTCTCTTGCTCAAATTCCAAGAGCCAAGATTTTGTGTTTCGCTTGCCAGACTGAGTTGCAGTTTTGGCAGGGCAATAAATTTTAGCTTGCTTTTGATTCAAAAAATCAAACATAATCAACCTTCAGTAACACCCTATATATATTATACCATTATACCACATGAAAAAAATAACATTTGAGTACGGCATCAAAGAGCTAGAAGAGATTATACAAAAATTAGAAGATGAGACAACACCCTTGGAAGAAACAATAAAATTATTCACACATGGCAATAAATTAAGAAAACATTGTAAGCAAATTCTGGATAATGCCAAATTTAAGGTAGAAAAAGTTATTGCGGAAGATGATGTGACCGACTTAGATGAATAAGCTCATACATTTTTATCAACCCAATCAACAAAATCCTTATTGCCCCCCTCAACTGCTAGCTCAATAATACAAGGACAATCATAAGGATGACGTTGCTTGATACTCTGTATTGTCTTGTTTGCTAATTTATCTGCCACCTTGATTAGCAGCACCGCCTCTTCATTGGTATTAATTTTGCCTTGCCACCTATAAACAGAATAAACTCTTTCTAGGATACTGACGCAGGCAGCCAGTTCTTGCTCAATCAAAAAACGCGCTAATGTTTTAGCCAGCCCTAAATTTGTAATAGTAGCATATATTAATCTCACTAAATCCTCCTAATAGAGACAAATTTATGTTAAATTGTACTAACTTATATTAACAAATCAAAATAAAAAATATGCTAAAATATATTGGTTATAGGGCGCTGCTGATAATCCCCACCCTGCTTGGCATTATGGTCTTAAATTTCATTATTGCGCAATCTGCGCCAGGAGGGCCGGTGGAGCAGATGATCCACAATCTGACCCTAGGGACATCTGAAAATATACTTGGCAGCCGCTCAGAAATTATTAACCTACCAAATCATGCAAATATAATAGATAATCAGGATATACTAAAAGAAATCGAAAAAAGCTATGGCTTTGACAGGCCAATAATGGAACGTTTTTGGCTAATGATCCGCAGCTACGCAAGGCTAGATTTTGGTAATAGTTTTTTCCTCGACAAAAAGGTAACCACCCTGATAAAAGAAAAACTCCCGGTGTCGCTGTCTTTGGGGATATTAAGCACGATTATTGTTTATCTCCTCTCTATCCCGCTGGGCATTATGAAAGCAATGCGCAATGGATCCAAATTCGACGCATATACTAGCATCATAATAAGTTTGTTATATGCAGTACCAGGGTTTATTTTGGCCATATTATTGCTGATTATATTTTCCAGCATCCTACATATATTTCCGCTGAGGGGCCTAGTATCTAATAATTGGGATGAGTTATCCAATATAGGAAAAATATTTGATTTGCTTCATCACATCACCCTGCCAGTGATTTCATACTCAGTCAGCGGCGTAGTTATACTAGCCATATTATGCAAAAATTCCTTTATGGAAGAAATCGGCAAGCAGTATATAATCACCGCAAAAAGCAAAGGCTTAAACCAAAAACAAATACTTTATAGACACGCTTTCCGCAATGCAATATTAGTGATTATTGCGACTTTTTCAGAGATGCTATCAAGAACTCTGCTGAGCGGGTCATTGCTCATAGAAACAATCTTTTCTTTGGATGGCATAGGCCTTTTGAGCTTTGACGCAATAATGAACCGAGATTACCCCGTAATATTTAGTATTTTATTTATATCTACGCTGATAGCCTTAATAGCTAATGTAATTAACGATATATTATATGCAATAGCTGACCCAAGAATTGATTTTAAGGGTATATGAGGCGGAGCAGCGCACAGTGTCGCAGTGTCGTCTGGCATTAACTTAGGTGATTAATTAGCGCCTTTGACACAAACATGATCGCTGTCCACCTCCATGATTATCGTCTTTTGTTTGGCGTCCAAATAAAGCTTAAGCTCCCTCAGGAAAATTTTGCTCATATCTTTCCATTTCGCTAAAAAATCTTTATGTTTTTTGTCAAAACAAAACCCTATCTTCATCCAATTAGGCAGCAAACCGCATAATTTTCCCTTCCAACCCTCTTGGTCTTGGCAGGCACTCCAAAATATAGCGGAAAATTCTGCTTTGCTCTGCTTAAAGCCTCTTTCATGCTCCTCATAGATTCTTTTTGCCTTATCCTTCAAAATACGAACAGTGCTCTTTTTGGTATCCGCGATATTGTTTCTCAGATTATCGAGGGCCTTTGTCTTGGGGTCTTGACCAAAAACGAACTTCGCAAGCTTATTCAGCAAACCTCCGCTTTTGTCACGGCCTTTTTGGCGTTCCTGCTCTGACTCTCCATTGACAATATTCTTTATAAAGCCATAGCCATAAAAAACGGCAGTGACGAGGATGGCAAGACCCGCACCCAAGGCAATAGCGCCGAAAGTATCAAAAAGCAACATCCCAATCAGCGTGCCGCAAGCAAACACGGACAAGAAAACTAATAATTTTTTAATAATATCGAAAATACCGGGCATAAACATTTCTCATCTTGGTTAAGGCTATAATTTAAAATAGCAATATATATTTACAGATCAAGCGCAAGATGAATATTGATAAAAATATTTAGGTACCCTATAGTTGAGCTTGATAATTATATTTCGCTAAAGCCATATGAAACTTCTCAGGTTTGAAAAAAAATATATTCTGCCATTGGCCTTGCTTGCGCTGCTGCTCATAATCTGGATCCTCAAAAAAGGAAATGAGGCAGGTCACTCCGATCTCCAGGATCAGCGCATCGTGCAGCCAAAAATAGAGGAAATCCAAGGAGAGATGCATTCAATAAAAATAACCCTGAGCAGCTTTATAGAGCCCGCCAAAAAAATCAAAATATTTGCTGAAAGCGCGGGCAAGATTGCAAATATAGCGGCAAAAGAGGGCGGCAAGATCAGCAAAGGCGACCCAATACTCAATATCGATCCAAAAGCACAGGAGGAGGCCCTGAAGGCAGCGCTCGCTGGCTTGGAGCATGCCCAGCTGGAGCACAGCACAAACAAAAACCTACATGAAAAAGAATATATATCTGACCTAGAAATCATGGCAAGCGAGGCTCGTTTGAAATCTGCAATCAAAAACCTGAGACAGGCAGAGATTGAAATGGATAACACCACTGTTTATGCACCTTGCGACGGGTTGATTGATAAAATATTGGTCAAAGAAGGAGACCTGATACATGCAAATTCAACGCTGATATCCAGCATAATTGGGCAGAGCACATTTTTAGCGGTAGCGCATGCTTCGGCAAAAGAAGTACAGGGCATTAAGCTGGGCCAAAAAGCCGCCATTAAGCTTGCCGATGGCGCCGACACAGAAGGAATAGTGAGCTTTATTGGAGCTATTGCCAACGATGATACCAGGACTTTTTTAGTAGAAATTGAGTCTTCTCTCGCTAACATCAAAAATAATAATATATTAGGCACTGCTGCTCAGGTTACTATTCCGAGCAGCATAAAATTATCTCATCTGATACCTGCCTCCGCCCTATCCTTAAACCAACAAGGCGCAATTGGAATCAAAATAATTAGCGATGAGGATAAAATTTTGTTTTGCCCAGTAGAGATAATTGATGAGGAAAGTGAGGGTTTTTGGGTGACAGGTCTTCCAAACAAAGCAAAAATTATAACTACTGGGTCAGGATTGATGGAATTAAGCAACGCACCGGAATAAACTAGAATAAATGAGATCACGTTTATGCACTTGAAAAAAATCAAGCAGTGTATACATAAATAACAAATAGAAGCTGGGCCAAAACAGGCTTTAACCGAAAATATAAGTACACATACAAATATTTTACGAGAAGCTATAGATAGTAAATCGGTTAATAAATTTTTTACCCCTATATGGGTTTAATAAGCAGCATAGAATACAAAAGATTGCCAAGGTCAATAATAAAGAGTAAGGGAGGATAAATGAAAAGTTTGATACAAAAAATCGTCATATGGATTGCTATTTTTTTAGGATCTATGCTCATTTATGATTATTTCAGCGGCAGAATATATTATAGAAACAACGTAAATCTAGCATTTTCTGATTTTCTAGATGCGGTAGAGTCCGGCCAGATATCGAAAGTAACGATCCAGGGCCGGGAAATAAAAGGATTGATGACAGATGGATCGGGCTTCAAGACCAATGCATTGCAGTATGGCAACCTTGTAGACACCTTGCGTGCGCACAAAGTCCAGATAAGTGTAGGCTCGAACGAATCATTATTCGGCATTATAATTAGCATACTAATTTCATGGCTGCCACTCTTGTTGCTGGTGGGCGTATGGATATTTTTCTTAAAGCAAGCCCAGGTTGGCGGCAATAAAGCCCTGGGTTTTGGTAGATCTAAAATTAAAATGTATGCTGAAAGCTCAGTCAAGACAACTTTTAAAGATGTGGCGGGCATAGGCGAAGCAAAGGAAGAACTGGGTGAGGTAGTGGATTTTTTGAAGCATCCCGCGAAGTTTCAGGCGTTAGGAGGCAAAATACCAAAAGGATGCCTATTAATTGGAGCCCCAGGAACAGGCAAAACTTTACTGGCCAAGGCAATTGCAGGGGAAGCAAAAGTTCCTTTTTTTAGTATTTCGGGCTCGGATTTTGTCGAGATGTTTGTGGGGGTTGGTGCAAGCAGAGTGCGGGATATGTTCGAACAGGGCAAAAAACATGCCCCGTGCATAATATTTATCGATGAAATAGATGCAGTGGGCAGACACCGTGGATCTGGAGTTGGCGGGGGAAACGACGAAAGAGAGCAAACGCTGAACCAACTATTAGTTGAGATGGATGGCTTCGAGCCAAACGAAGGGGTCATAATACTCGCTGCAACCAACAGACCAGACGTGCTGGATAGCGCGCTGCTGCGGCCCGGCAGGTTTGACAGAAGAATACATGTGCCCATGCCTGACATAAAGGGCAGAGACGAGATATTGAATGTGCACGCAAAAAATATATCCCTGGCCCCTAATGTTGTTCTGCACAATATAGCCAGGGCTACTCCAGGATTTTCCGGGGCTGATTTGGCCAGCCTGATCAATGAAGCAGCGCTAGTGGCAGCGAGAAGGGACAAAAAAGTGGTGACTATGGAAGAACTGGAGCACGCCAAGGATAAAGTGATGATGGGCGCGGAAAGAAGATCCCTCACCATGAAAGACGAGGAGAGAAAACTGACCGCCTATCACGAAGCGGGGCATGCCCTCATTGCGCTCAATATCAAGGGTTCAGATCCGGTCTATAAAGCCACCATCATCCCGCGTGGGCATGCGCTGGGGCTGGTTATGCGCCTGCCTGAAGATGATAAAGTATCGATTACTAGGCAACAGATCGTAGCTGATATAACGGTTGCTATGGGAGGACGCCTGGCAGAGGAGATGATTTTTGGTGCTGACAAAGTGACAAGTGGAGCATCCTCTGATATCAAGCAAGCCACAGAATTGGCTAAATCAATGGTTATGAAATGGGGCATGAGCGAAAAAATAGGGCCGCTATACTACGGCAGCGACGAACACAGCACGCCCCTGCACAGAGGAGAGGAGCAAAACACGTCAGATGATGTACAAAATCTGATTGACAATGAAATCAAAATAATAGTGATGGCAGGATATAAAAATGCCAGAAAGATGCTAACTGAAAATATAGAAGATCTGCATAAACTGGCTCAGGCTTTGCTGAAATACGAGACTCTCACCGGGGATGAAATGAAACATCTGCTTGCCGGAGAAAAAATTGACAAGGATGAGGACGGTAATATGAAGCCATCAAAAAAATCTTCCTTTGCCGACTCAGAAAAAAACAACAACATGGATATGCCAGAAGAGCCACAGGAGGTTTAGTGGCATAAATATGCTAGATATATCTATATCTAGCATATTTATATCTTGGAATTCTTGATCAAATTTAAGTGACCCCTACGGGAATCGAACCCGTGTTTTCACCGTGAAAGGGTGATGTCCTAACCGCTAGACGAAGGGGCCAAAATCACTGTCATCATATAGCAAAAAAATTTGATAGGCAAGGCGTCAAAATAGAGCCACACCTCATTATTCCAAATATTTATTTGGAGGTTTTTATCGGGCATCAACTCATTTTTTAGAAAACTTGATAAAATGACTAGCTTATAGCTTGATTGATAAATATTCTAAATAAAAAAATTTTTATTACACTAAACCATCAAGCTCAGTATGCAATCCGGAAAAATGTAAGAGGCTAAGGAGTTATGGAGCAAAACTCAAAACATGAGAATAGAAGCTGCAGTGCTTCTTGGGTGGAACAGCGGCTTATCTCTTGTCAATCTAGTTTTTTGCATGCAAATTTTGACCTAATGTAATTTTTGAAGGTTTATTATGGTATCCGCCTACTTCAAAGCTATCAAATTTTTTGCGTAATTTGAAGACAATGACCAAAATACCATGGATTGCAAAAACATCTGATAGAGCATTATCAGCCACAGACGGGACAAAACAAATGCCAGAGCTGTTTTCTGTTAAAACTAGACACGCTAGAAACCTCCGAATTTTATAATGATATGGAGAATTCGCCTATAAGCGACGTAGAAACCTGGGCCTTATTTTACCTTTTCTGCTGAGCAGGGGCTCTGAGCAGTCTCTTTTTGCAATACCGATCCTCTCAGCAAGCGCACAACGCCCGCTCAACCCTGAAATCCACGCTCAACTTGCTATAAAAACATAATTTATTTGTCTAGCAGGCAAAACTTTTAAGGAGATAAGCCGTGCACTCCAGTAATTAGATGTCTCATGAAAAATATTCAAAAGTTAATCTAGTTATAATATCTATATTATAGCTATGCTGCCCAAGATATAATAAAAGTATATTTGGTCGGAAAATCTTTCACTTGGGCTAAGCTTCTACTCAACTCATAGTAGTAGATAATCGCTATTTATCAATACCCAAATGAGCCTGCTAGCCGATGAGTCAACGAAGGAAGGCATCTGGGCAAAATAGCAGATTAAGCACTCGATGAACATTTTGAGCAAGCATTTAAAAAAACGTCAAACTCTGGAGCAAAATTGAGAATTTGGTCAGCTTAATCAGCAAAAATAATGCTACTATAACGGGTAAAAGGTTGGGTGAAACAAAGCAAGATACCCCCGTCCAAATGGCTCATCTACCACTGAGGAGCTGAAATAGATAGGATCAGCGAAAAACAAAACTAGGGCGCAGTTCAGCCTATGAGGCCAAAGAAATTAGCAAAGGCATTTCAAGCCCAGAAAAGCAAAAGTATAGCCAATTGCAAGCCTCGCTTATAAAAAGCAAGGCAATTGCGACTTAACTTATAGAGCAATATTAATCTAAGTTGATATCAGTTTTTCTTAAAATTTAGCCGCCTAAGAAAAATAATTAGCAACATTTAAAGCCAGACATTGGTTGCTGCTCCAAGCAGAGCTGCAGGCTCACAAAATAAAGTAACTAGCTCAATCGGCCAATCCACACTAATTTAACAGACAACTCATTTATCAGAAACCAGCAAAACACTAGCTCTTATAATTAAATTATTTCGTCCACTATCAGGGCACACAGAACTGCACAGAAGCTTGCCCGCCGCAACATACCTTAATCACCGAGACATCATCTTGCGCGTTTTGCTGGAGAGGAAAACGTTGCGCTTTCAACCCAGAGCAACGACTCTTCCGATCCTTCCGATCCTTCTGTCTCCTGAAGTTCTGTGCGTCTCTTCTTCGCGCGTCTCTCCCACATGGTAGCGGCATGGCCTTCTTCGGGACTCATCAGCTGAAATTTTGGAGGCACCACAGCAGATTTTGTGCATGATTTGTCCGCCGCCCTATCTTCCTGCCACTCTTCGCTTTCTTTAACAACGCACTTGAGGTCAAATAGTCTATCTAAACCAAGCCCTGTTTCTGTTGGGCTAAACAAGTAGCATTCCTCATATTCCGCTATGGAAAACTCTGCAGCGTTAATTTGTCTGGACATTTGCTCAGCGCACTCTTTCGGCTCAACAAATGCCTTCTTCCCCGCAACCAGAGATGAGCTTCGTAAGGCTTTGCGCTGCTCTTCTGCACAGCGTTGCTGCTTCTTTATCACTTGCAATTTATCCACGCAATATTCAACGAATTTTATTCTAAGTTCACTCCTGGCTATTATCTCCAAAGATTTTTCTATCTTCCGCGCCTGCTTCCTTGGCTCCTTATACTGCGGATCATCAGCTGGTTTTGCCTTGATATCGTCCATATATTTTTGACAAGCTTTCTTGAGTTTCTCTTTATTTTTCTTTAGCTTTGCAGTTTCCGATTTTGGTACACCCATAAGCTTTAGCAAGACAGCAGCATCAACGTTTAAAGAATCAGATCGACTCTTAATATCGAGTTTTATATTTACCTTTAATTCCTCAAGCTCTTTCTTGATTGTAGTGCTCCGCGATCTTCCTTTTGCGCCTATTTTGTCTATTTCCTCATCCAAATCATCATAGGCCCCCATATCATACATCATCGCTAAAATCTCTTCAGCAATCCTTTTGGCCTTATTAGTCGCGCCTAACTCAGCGTAGTGGGTCGATAATTCACGTATCGCAGACACAATGGGAATCTCGCTATCAGTGCTGCTATCCTTGCAACATGGCACTTCAAATATACTAGAATATTCTTTCTTGACGGTGCTTGCCGCTCCCTTCTGGGAATCTATACCCACCAACACCTCCGGAAACAGAGCATTGCTCCCTTCTCTCCTTCCATAATTTTCCCATTTTTTATGAAGATGCCCTACTACTTCCCGTACCCTCTCTAAAGCACCTTCCCCTCTAAAGGCAGTAAAAATCTGTGGTATTATTGATCTATTATGCTTCTCATCCACTCTATCGAGGCACAATATCAAATCTATAGTGCATTTTGCCAACCCCAGTCTTTGTGCTCTTCGTTTATGGCCATTTTTTTACCTAGGCCTTCCACCACTGGCAAAGCATGAATAAAAACAGCCAAGTAATATTGCAACTGCTGATTTAACGCTTTTAATAATATTTTTTCCCCTAGCTCGAGATGATCCTCCCCTCGCGCTTTAAACGAACTTTTGAGCTGATTAAGTCTTGTCTCAATATTGCCCAAAACCCTCAAATATTCTTCCTCAGAAAACTCAACGAGCTCATCTATGCCAATACCGTTAACCGAAGTATTTTCACAAGACAGCATGTAATCTTCAATCTTTTCTCGGCTTATAAATTCTAATGCCGTTTCTTTTACTAAATCTGAAACTCCGCTCATGTTCTTTATGATCTTCTTTTTTATGCCACGCTTCGACACAGCAGAAGCAGCTTCACCTCTGCCTACAGGAAGCTTTATGCTACCCAAGGCCTTAGATGCAAAACGCATCTTTCTACCTGCAATAGAGCTGGTGGGGCTGGGCAAAGTAGGGCTGAGCAGGCGCAGGTCATAATGATGAGACCTTTCTTGCATCATATGCACATAACTTTTTAACTCATCAGAGATTGATTTTTGGGCAGACAATAATATTTTAACCCTACCCTTGGCGATCAATGACAATACATCTTGCATCTTTGTATTCAATGCAACATCATTATACCCAGCTGTATACTTAGCAATCTCATCCAGCGCTATAAGACAGTGTACTTTGACCTTCCTGTTAAGAGGGGCTACTTTTTTTAAACAATGCAAATATAGAGTTAAGCAAGTATCTAGTATCTCTATCTCCGCTTCTGACGATAACCCAGAGGACCTGTGGGGCGACAAAGCGCGCCCAAGCATGCTTTCAATCAGCGCTCTGTTTGCAGCCAGCTCTTTTGAAGATATAGAGTCTGATTTGTCTGGTAGACTTAATATTCCTCCATACAGCTTTAATTCATCCTCTACGCCCTTATATTGCGACGAAGATGCAACCCTCTCCTCCTTCGCACCAACAGCATCAACCCTTGGAAGAAGGCTTACTTTGTCAATCTTGGGAGACCTCAGCAAAACCCTAAGCATTGATAAGTTGCCGTCAAACAAGGCCATCTCCATAGCGCCAAAATCAGCGCCACCAAAGGGGCCAGGAATATACGGATGGCTGCGGCTCTCCCTATATTTGCATTTGGCTTTAGGGTCTACGCCATATTTTTCAATTAATAACTTTACTATCTCAATATGACCATTTCTAACCGCTGCATGCAGTGGATTATAGCTCTCCCCGGAAGTTTGCGCTACAGGCATATCTGGATCTATCTGCCCTGCATCCAACAATCTCTCTAATTCCTTCCTACGCCCCGATGCAGCATAAACAACCAGCTGCTTTTGTTTACCCATATCAATTTTCATAAATATAAATTAATATCTTTACTACTAAATTAATCATATATAGT
>JAOWCC010001460.1:0-41776 GCA_030867875.1 Actinernus sp. WN-2022
TTGAGAATTTTAAGGCACATTGAACGTTTTTAAGATTAGCTCGCGGTCAGGAATCTATGAATTTGCTGGAAAGATGGAATCTCTCCGTTTGAGAATTTTAAGGCACATTCAACGTTTTTTAAGATTAGCTCGCGGTCAGGAATCTATGAATTTGCTGGAAAGATGGAATCTCTCCGTTTGAGAATTTTAAGGCACATTCAACGTTTTTTAAGATTAGCTCGCGGTCAGGAATCTATGAATTTGCTGGAAAGATGGAATCTCTCCGTTTGAGAATTTTAAGGCACATTCAACGTTTTTAAGATTAGCTCGCGGTCAGGAATCTATGAATTTGCTGGAAAGATGGAATCTCTCCGTTTGAGAATTTTAAGGCACATTGAACGTTTTTAAGATTAGCTCGCGGTCAGGAATCTATGAATTTGCTGGAAAGATGGAATATCTCCGTTTGAGAATTTTAAGGCACATTGAACGTTTTTAAGATTAGCTCGCGGTCAGGAATCTATGAATTTGCTGGAAAGATGGAATCTCTCCGTTTGAGAATTTTAAGGCACATTGAACGTTTTTAAGATTAGCTCGCGTCAGGAATCTATGAATTTGCTGGAAAGATGGAATCTCTCCGTTTGAGAATTTTAAGGCACATTCAACGTTTTTAAGATTAGCTCGCGGTCAGGAATCTATGAATTTGCTGGAAAGATGGAATCTCTCCGTTTGAGAATTTTACGGCACATTAACGTTTTAAGATTAGCTCGCGGTCAGGAATCTATGAATTTGCTGGAAAGATGGAATCTCTCCGTTTGAGAATTTTAAGGCACATTGAACGTTTTTAAGATTAGCTCGCGGTCAGGAATCTATGAATTTGCTGGAAAGATGGAATCTCTCCGTTTGAGAATTTTACGGCACATTGAACGTTTTTAAGATTAGCTCGCGGTCAGGAATCTATGAATTTGCTGGAAAGATGGAATCTCTCCGATTGAGAATTTTACGGCACATTGAACGTTTTTAAGATTAGCTCGCGGTCAGGAATCTATGAATTTGCTGGAAAGATGGAATCTCTCCGTTTGGGAATTTTACGGCACATTGAACGTTTTTAAGATTAGCTCGCGGTCAGGAATCTATGAATTTGCTGGAAAGATGGAATCTCTCCGTTTGAGAATTTTAAGGCACATTCAACGTTTTTAAGATTAGCTCGCGGTCAGGAATCTATGAATTTGCTGGAAAGATGGAATCTCTCCGTTTGAGAATTTAAGGCACATTGAACGTTTTTAAGATAAGCTCGCGGTCAGGAATCTATGAATTTGCTGGAAAGATGGAATCTCTCCGTTTGAGAATTTTAAGGCACATTCAACGTTTTTAAGATTAGCTCGCGGTCAGGAATCTATGAATTTGCTGGAAAGATGGAATCACTCCGTTTGAGAATTTTAAGGCACATTCAACGTTTTTAATATTAGCTCGCGGTCAGGAATCTATGAATTTGCTGGAAAGATGGAATCTCTCCGTTTGAGAATTTTACGGCACATTCAACGTTTTTAAGATTAGCTCGCGGTCAGGAATCTATGAATTTGCTGGAAAGATGGAATCTCTCCGTTTGAGAATTTTAAGGCACATTCAACGTTTTTAAGATTAGCTCGCGGTCAGGAATCTATGAATTTGCTGGAAAGATGGAATCTCTCCGTTTGAGAATTTTAAGGCACATTGAACGTTTTTAAGATTAGCTCGCGGTCAGGAATCTATGAATTTGCTGGAAAGATGGAATCTCTCCGTTTGAGAATTTTAAGGCACATTGAACGTTTTTAAGATTAGCTCGCGGTCAGGAATCTATGAATTTGCTGGAAAGATGGAATCTCTCCGTTTGAGAATTTTAAGGCACATTCAACGTTTTTAAGATTAGCTCGCGGTCAGGAATCTATGAATTTGCTGGAAAGATGGAATCTCTCCGTTTGAGAATTTTAAGGCACATTCAACGTTTTTAATATTAGCTCGCGGTCAGGAATCTATGAATTTGCTGGAAAGATGGAATCTCTCCGTTTGAGAATTTTACGGCACATTCAACGTTTTTAATATTAGCTCGCGGTCAGGAATCTATGAATTTGCTGGAAAGATGGAATCTCTCCGTTTGAGAATTTTCGGCACATTGAACGTTTTTAAGATTAGCTCGCGGTCAGGAATCTATGAATTTGCTGGAAAGATGGAATCTCTCCGTTTGAGAATTTTACGGCACATTGAACGTTTTTAAGATTAGCTCGCGGTCAGGAATCTATGAATTTGCTGGAAAGATGGAATCTCTCCGATTGAGAATTTTACGGCACATTGAACGTTTTTAAGATTAGCTCGCGGTCAGGAATCTATGAATTTGCTGGAAAGATGGAATCTCTCCGTTTGAGAATTTTACGGCACATTGAACGTTTTTAAGATTAGCTCGCGGTCAGGAATCTATGAATTTGCTGGAAAGATGGAATCTCTCCGTTTGAGAATTTTACGACACATTCAACGTTTTTAAGATTAGCTCGCGGTCAGGAATCTATGAATTTGCTGGAAAGATGGAATCTCTCCGTTTGAGAATTTTAAGGCACATTCAACGTTTTTAAGATTAGCTCGCGGTCAGGAATCTATGAATTTGCTGGAAAGATGGATCTCTCCGTTTGAGAATTTTACGGCACATTCAACGTTTTTAAGATTAGCTCGCGGTCAGGAATCTATGAATTTGCTGGAAAGATGGAATCTCTCCGTTTGAGAATTTTAAGGCACATTCAACGTTTTTAAGATTAGCTCGCGGTCAGGAATCTATGAATTTGCTGGAAAGATGGAATCTCTCCGTTTGAGAATTTTAAGGCACATTCAACGTTTTTAAGATTAGCTCGCGGTCAGGAATCTATGAATTTGCTGGTAAGATGGAATCTCTCCGTTTGAGAATTTTACGACACATTCAACGTTTTTAATATTAGCTCGCGGTCAGGAATCTATGAATTTGCTGGAAAGATGGATCTCTCCGTTTGAGAATTTTACGGCACATTCAACGTTTTTAATATTAGCTCGCGGTCAGGAATCTATGAATTTGCTGGAAAGATGGAATCTCTCCGTTTCAGAATTTTACGACACATTCAACGTTTTTAATATTAGCTCGCGGTCAGGAATCTATGAATTTGCTGAAAAGATGGAATCTCTCCGTTTGAGAATTTTAAGGCACATTGAACGTTTTTAAGATTAGCTCGCGGTCAGGAATCTATGAATTTGCTGGAAAGATGGAATCTCTCCGTTTGAGAATTTTAAGGCACATTGAACGTTTTTAAGATTAGCTCGCGGTCAGGAATCTATGAATTTGCTGGAAAGATGGAATCTCTCCGTTTGAGAATTTTAAGGCACATTGAACGTTTTTAAGATTAGCTCGCGGTCAGGAATCTATGAATTTGCTGGAAAGATGGAATCTCTCCGTTTGAGAATTTTAAGGCACATTCAACGTTTTTAAGATTAGCTCGCGGTCAGGAATCTATGAATTTGCTGGAAAGATGGAATCTCTCCGTTTGAGAATTTTACGGCACATTCAACGTTTTTAAGATTAGCTCGCGGTCAGGAATCTATGAATTTGCTGGAAAGATGGAATCTCTCCGATTGAGAATTTTACGGCACATTGAACGTTTTTAAGATTAGCTCGCGGTCAGGAATCTATGAATTTGCTGGAAAGATGGAATCTCTCCGTTTGAGAATTTTAAGGCACATTCAACGTTTTTAAGATTAGCTCGCGGTCAGGAATCTATGAATTTGCTGGAAAGATGGAATCTCTCCGTTTGAGAATTTTAAGGCACATTGAACGTTTTTAAGATAAGCTCGCGGTCAGGAATCTATGAATTTACTGGAAAGATGGAATCTCTCCGTTTGAGAATTTTAAGGCACATTCAACGTTTTTAAGATTAGCTCGCGGTCAGGAATCTATGAATTAGCTGGAAAGATGGAATCTCTCCGTTTGAGAATTTTAAGGCACATTCAACGTTTTTAAGATTAGCTCGCGGTCAGGAATCTATGAATTTGCTGGAAAGATGGAATCACTCCGTTTGAGAATTTTAAGGCACATTCAACGTTTTTAATATTAGCTCGCGGTCAGGAATCTATGAATTTGCTGGAAAGATGGAATCTCTCCGTTTGAGAATTTTACGGCACATTCAACGTTTTTAAGATTAGCTCGCGGTCAGGAATCTATGAATTTGCTGGAAAGATGGAATCTCTCCGTTTGAGAATTTTAAGGCACATTCAACGTTTTTAAGATTAGCTCGCGGTCAGGAATCCATGAATTTGCTGGAAAGATGGAATCTCTCCGTTTGAGAATTTTAAGGCACATTCAACGTTTTTAAGATTAGCTCGCGGTCAGGAATCTATGAATTTGCTGGAAAGATGGAATCTCTCCGTTTGAGAATTTTACGGCACATTCAACGTTTTTAAGATTAGCTCGCGGTCAGGAATCTATGAATTTGCTGGAAAGATGGAATCTCTCCGTTTGAGAATTTTAAGGCACATTGAACGTTTTTAAGATTAGCTCGCGGTCAGGAATCTATGAATTTGCTGGAAAGATGGAATCTCTCCGTTTGAGAATTTTACGGCACATTGAACGTTTTTAAGATTAGCTCGCGGTCAGGAATCTATGAATTTGCTGGAAAGATGGAATCTCTCCGATTGAGAATTTTACGGCACATTGAACGTTTTTAAGATTAGCTCGCGGTCAGGAATCTATGAATTTGCTGGAAAGATGGAATCCCTCCGTTTGAGAATTTTAAGGCACATTCAACGTTTTTAAGATTAGCTCGCGGTCAGGAATCTATGAATTTGCTGGAAAGATGGAATCTCTCCGTTTGAGAATTTTGAGGCACATTCAACGTTTTTAAGATTAGCTCGCGGTCAGGAATCTATGAATTTGCTGGAAAGATGGAATCTCTCCGTTTGAGAATTTTAAGGCACATTGAACGTTTTTAAGATTAGCTCGCGGTCAGGATCTATGAATTTGCTGGAAAGATGGAATCTCTCCGTTTGAGAATTTTAAGGCACATTCACGTTTTTAAGATTAGCTCGCGGTCAGGAATCTATGAATTTGCTGGAAAGATGGAATCTCTCCGTTTGAGAATTTTAAGGCACATTCAACGTTTTTAAGATTGGCTCGCGGTCAGGAATCTATGAATTTGCTGGAAAGATGGAATCTCTCCGTTTGAGAATTTTAAGGCACATTCAACGTTTTTAAGATTAGCTCGCGGTCAGGAATCTATGAATTTACTGGAAAGATGAATCACTTCGTTTGATAATTTTACGGCACATTCAACGTTTTTAAGATTAGCTCGCGGTCAGGAATCTATGAATTTGCTGGAAAGATGGAATCTCTCCGTTTGAGAATTTTACGGCACATTCAACGTTTTTAAGATTAGCTCGCGGTCAGGAATCTATGAATTTGCTGGAAAGATGGAATCTCTCCGTTTGAGAATTTTAAGGCACATTGAACGTTTTTAAGATTAGCTCGCGGTCAGGAATCTATGAATTTGCTGGAAAGATGGAATCTCTCCGATTGAGAATTTTACGGCACATTGAACGTTTTTAAGATTAGCTCGCGGTCAGGAATCTATGAATTTGCTGGAAAGATGGAATCTCTCCGTTTGAGAATTTTACGGCACATTGAACGTTTTTAAGATTAGCTCGCGGTCAGGAATCTATGAATTTGCTGGAAAGATGGAATCTCTCCGTTTGAGAATTTTACGACACATTCAACGTTTTTAAGATTAGCTCGCGGTCAGGAATCTATGAATTTGCTGGAAAGATGGAATCTCTCCGTTTGAGAATTTTAAGGCACATTCAACGTTTTTAAGATTAGCTCGCGGTCAGGAATCTATGAATTTGCTGGAAAGATGGAATCTCTCCGTTTGAGAATTTTACGGCACATTCAACGTTTTTAAGATTAGCTCGCGGTCAGAATCTATGAATTTGCTGGAAAGATGGAATCTCTCCGTTTGAGAATTTTAAGGCACATTCAACGTTTTTAAGATTAGCTCGCGGTCAGGAATCTATGAATTTGCTGGAAAGATGGAATCTCTCCGTTTTGAGAATTTTAAGGCACATTCAACGTTTTTAAGATTAGCTCGCGGTCAGGAATCTATGAATTTGCTGGTAAGATGGAATCTCTCCGTTTGAGAATTTTACGACACATTCAACGTTTTTAATATTAGCTCGCGGTCAGGAATCTATGAATTTGCTGGAAAGATGGAATCTCTCCGTTTGAGAATTTTACGGCACATTCAACGTTTTTAATATTAGCTCGCGGTCAGGAATCTATGAATTTGCTGGAAAGATGGAATCTCTCCGTTTCAGAATTTTACGACACATTCAACGTTTTTAATATTAGCTCGCGGTCAGGAATCTATGAATTTGCTGAAAAGATGGAATCTCTCCGTTTGAGAATTTAAGGCACATTGAACGTTTTTAAGATTAGCTCGCGGTCAGGAATCTATGAATTTGCTGGAAAGATGGAATCTCTCCGTTTGAGAATTTTAAGGCACATTGAACGTTTTTAAGATTAGCTCGCGGTCAGGAATCTATGAATTTGCTGGAAAGATGGAATCTCTCCGTTTGAGAATTTTAAGGCACATTGAACGTTTTTAAGATTAGCTCGCGGTCAGGAATCTATGAATTTGCTGGAAAGATGGAATCTCTCCGTTTGAGAATTTTAAGGCACATTCAACGTTTTTAAGATTAGCTCGCGGTCAGGAATCTATGAATTTGCTGGAAAGATGGAATCTCTCCGTTTGAGAATTTTACGGCACATTCAACGTTTTTAAGATTAGCTCGCGGTCAGGAATCTATGAATTTGCTGGAAAGATGGAATCTCTCCGATTGAGAATTTTACGGCACATTGAACGTTTTTAAGATTAGCTCGCGGTCAGGAATCTATGAATTTGCTGGAAAGATGGAATCTCTCCGTTTGAGAATTTTAAGGCACATTCAACGTTTTTAAGATTAGCTCGCGGTCAGGAATCTATGAATTTGCTGGAAAGATGGAATCTCTCCGTTTGAGATTTTAAGGCACATTGAACGTTTTTAAGATAAGCTCGCGGTCAGGAATCTATGAATTTACTGGAAAGATGGAATCTCTCCGTTTGAGAATTTTAAGGCACATTCAACGTTTTTAAGATTAGCTCGCGGTCAGGAATCTATGAATTAGCTGGAAAGATGGAATCTCTCCGTTTGAGAATTTTAAGGCACATTCAACGTTTTTAAGATTAGCTCGCGGTCAGGAATCTATGAATTTGCTGGAAAGATGGAATCACTCCGTTTGAGAATTTTAAGGCACATTCAACGTTTTTAATATTAGCTCGCGGTCAGGAATCTATGAATTTGCTGGAAAGATGGAATCTCTCCGTTTGAGAATTTTACGGCACATTCAACGTTTTTAAGATTAGCTCGCGGTCAGGAATCTATGAATTTGCTGGAAAGATGGAATCTCTCCGTTTGAGAATTTTAAGGCACATTCAACGTTTTTAAGATTAGCTCGCGGTCAGGAATCCATGAATTTGCTGGAAAGATGGAATCTCTCCGTTTGAGAATTTTAAGGCACATTCAACGTTTTTAAGATTAGCTCGCGGTCAGGAATCTATGAATTTGCTGGAAAGATGGAATCTCTCCGTTTGAGAATTTTACGGCACATTCAACGTTTTTAAGATTAGCTCGCGGTCAGGAATCTATGAATTTGCTGGAAAGATGGAATCTCTCCGTTTGAGAATTTTAAGGCACATTGAACGTTTTTTAAGATTAGCTCGCGGTCAGGAATCTATGAATTTGCTGGAAAGATGAATCTCTCCGTTTGAGAATTTTACGGCACATTGAACGTTTTTAAGATTAGCTCGCGGTCAGGAATCTATGAATTTGCTGGAAAGATGGAATCTCTCCGATTGAGAATTTTACGGCACATTGAACGTTTTTAAGATTAGCTCGCAGGAATCTATGAATTTGCTGGAAAGATGGAATCCCTCCGTTTGAGAATTTTAAGGCACATTCAACGTTTTTAAGATTAGCTCGCGGTCAGGAATCTATGAATTTGCTGGAAAGATGGAATCTCTCCGTTTGAGAATTTTGAGGCACATTCAACGTTTTTAAGATTAGCTCGCGGTCAGGAATCTATGAATTTGCTGGAAAGATGGAATCTCTCCGTTTGAGAATTTTAAGGCACATTGAACGTTTTTAAGATTAGCTCGCGGTCAGGAATCTATGAATTTGCTGGAAAGATGGAATCTCTCCGTTTGAGAATTTTAAGGCACATTCAACGTTTTTAAGATTAGCTCGCGGTCAGGAATCTATGAATTTGCTGGAAAGATGGAATCTCTCCGTTTGAGAATTTTAAGGCACATTCAACGTTTTTAAGATTGGCTCGCGGTCAGGAATCTATGAATTTGCTGGAAAGATGGAATCTCTCCGTTTGAGAATTTTAAGGCACATTCAACGTTTTTAAGATTAGCTCGCGGTCAGGAATCTATGAATTTACTGGAAAGATGGAATCACTTCGTTTGATAATTTTACGGCACATTCAACGTTTTTAAGATTAGCTCGCGGTCAGGAATCTATGAATTTGCTGGAAAGATGGAATCTCTCCGTTGAGAATTTTACGGCACATTCAACGTTTTTAAGATTAGCTCGCGGTCAGGAATCTATGAATTTGCTGGAAAGATGGAATCTCTCCGTTTGAGAATTTTAAGGCACATTGAACGTTTTTAAGATTAGCTCGCGGTCAGGAATCTATGAATTTGCTGGAAAGATGGAATCTCTCCGTTTGAGAATTTTAAGGCACATTGAACGTTTTTAAGATTAGCTCGCGGTCAGGAATCTATGAATTTGCTGGAAAGATGGAATCTCTCCGTTTGAGAATTTTAAGGCACATTGAACGTTTTTAAGATTAGCTCGCGGTCAGGAATCTATGAATTTGCTGGAAAGATGGAATCTCTCCGTTTGAGAATTTTAAGGCACATTCAACGTTTTTAAGATTAGCTCGCGGTCAGGAATCTATGAATTTGCTGGAAAGATGGAATCTCTCCGTTTGAGAATTTTAAGGCACATTCAACGTTTTTAAGATTGGCTCGCGGTCAGGAATCTATGAATTTGCTGGAAAGATGGAATCTCTCCGTTTGAGAATTTTAAGGCACATTCAACGTTTTTAAGATTAGCTCGCGGTCAGGAATCTATGAATTTACTGGAAAGATGGAATCACTTCGTTTGATAATTTTACGGCACATTCAACGTTTTTAAGATTAGCTCGCGGTCAGGAATCTATGAATTTGCTGGAAAGATGGAATCTCTCCGTTTGAGAATTTTACGGCACATTCAACGTTTTTAAGATTAGCTCGCGGTCAGGAATCTATGAATTTGCTGGAAAGATGGAATCTCTCCGTTTGAGAATTTTAAGGCACATTGAACGTTTTTAAGATTAGCTCGTGGTCAGGAATCTATGAATTTGCTGGAAAGATGGAATCTCTCCGTTTGAGAATTTTAAGGCACATTGAACGTTTTTAAGATTAGCTCGCGGTCAAAAATCTATGAATTTGCTGGAAAGATGGAATCTCTCCGTTTGAGAATTTTAAGGCACATTCAACGTTTTTAATATTAGCTCGCGGTCAGGAATCTATGAATTTGCTGGAAAGATGGAATCTCTCCGTTTGAGAATTTTAAGGCACATTGAACGTTTTTAAGATTAGCTCGCGGTCAGGAATCTATGAATTTGCTGGAAAGATGGAATCTCTCCGTTTGAGAATTTTAAGGCACATTGAACGTTTTTAAGATTAGCTCGCGGTCAGGAATCTATGAATTTGCTGGAAAGATGGAATCTCTCCGTTTGAGAATTTTAAGGCACATTCAACGTTTTTAAGATTAGCTCGCGGTCAGGAATCTATGAATTTGCTGGAAAGATGGAATCTCTCCGTTTGAGAATTTTAAGGCACATTCAACGTTTTTAAGATTGGCTCGCGGTCAGGAATCTATGAATTTGCTGGAAAGATGGAATCTCTCCGTTTGAGAATTTTAAGGCACATTCAACGTTTTTAAGATTAGCTCGCGGTCAGGAATCTATGAATTTACTGGAAAGATGGAATCACTTCGTTTGATAATTTTACGGCACATTCAACGTTTTTAAGATTAGCTCGCGGTCAGGAATCTATGAATTTGCTGGAAAGATGGAATCTCTCCGTTTGAGAATTTTACGGCACATTCAACGTTTTTAAGATTAGCTCGCGGTCAGGAATCTATGAATTTGCTGGAAAGATGGAATCTCTCCGTTTGAGAATTTTAAGGCACATTGAACGTTTTTAAGATTAGCTCGTGGTCAGGAATCTATGAATTTGCTGGAAAGATGGAATCTCTCCGTTTGAGAATTTTAAGCACATTGAACGTTTTTAAGATTAGCTCGCGGTCAAAAATCTATGAATTTGCTGGAAAGATGGAATCTCTCCGTTTGAGAATTTTAAGGCACATTCAACGTTTTTAATATTAGCTCGCGGTCAGGAATCTATGAATTTGCTGGAAAGATGGAATCTCTCCGTTTGAGAATTTTAAGGCACATCAACGTTTTTAATATTAGCTCGCGGTCAGGAATCTATGAATTTGCTGGAAAGATGGAATCTCTCCGTTTGAGAATTTACGGCACATTCAACGTTTTTAATATTAGCTCGCGGTCAGGAATCTATGAATTTGCTGGAAAGATGGAATCTCTCCGTTTGAGAATTTTAAGGCACATTCAACGTTTTTAATATTAGCTCGCGGTCAGGAATCTATGAATTTGCTGGAAAGATGGAATCTCTCCGTTTGAGAATTTTACGGCACATTGAACGTTTTTAAGATTAGCTCGCGGTCAGGAATCTATGAATTTGCTGGAAAGATGGAATCTCTCCGTTTGAGAATTTTAAGGCACATTCAACGTTTTTAAGATTAGCTCGCGGTCAGGAATCTATGAATTTGCTGGAAAGATGGAATCTCTCCGTTTGAGAATTTTACGGCACATTCAACGTTTTTAAGATTAGCTCGCGGTCAGGAATCTATGAATTTGCTGGAAAGATGGAATATCTCCGTTTGAGAATTTTAAGGCACATTCAACGTTTTTAAGATTAGCTCGCGGTCAGGAATCTATGAATTTGCTGGAAAGATGGAATCTCTCCGTTTGAGAATTTTACGGCACATTGAACGTTTTTAAGATTAGCTCGCGGTCAGGAATCTATGAATTTGCTGGAAAGATGGAATCTCTCCGTTTGAGAATTTTACGGCACATTGAACGTTTTTAAGATTAGCTCGCGGTCAGGAATCTATGAATTTGCTGGAAAGATGGAATCTCTCCGTTTGAGAATTTTAAGGCACATTGAACGTTTTTAAGATTAGCTCGCGGTCAGGAATCTATGAATTTGCTGGAAAGATGGAATCTCTCCGTTTGAGAATTTTAAGGCACATTCAACGTTTTTAAGATTAGCTCGCGGTCAGGAATCTATGAATTTGCTGGAAAGATGGAATCTCTCCGTTTGAGAATTTTAAGGCACATTCAACGTTTTTAATATTAGCTCGCGGTCAGGAATCTATGAATTTGCTGGAAAGATGGAATCTCTCCGTATGAGAATTTTAAGGCACATTCAACGTTTTTAATATTAGCTCGCGGTCAGGAATCTATGAATTTGCTGGAAAGATGGAATCTCTCCGTTTGAGAATTTTACGGCACATTCAACGTTTTTAATATTAGCTCGCGGTCAGGAATCTATGAATTTGCTGGAAAGATGGAATCTCTCCGTTTGAGAATTTTAAGGCACATTCAACGTTTTTAAGATTAGCTCGCGGTCAGGAATCTATGAATTTGCTGGAAAGATGGAATCTCTCCGTTTGAGAATTTTACGGCACATTGAACGTTTTTAAGATTAGCTCGCGGTCAGGAATCTATGAATTTGCTGGAAAGATGGAATCTCTCCGTTTGAGAATTTTACGGCACATTTAACGTTTTTAAGATTAGCTCGCGGTCAGGAATCTATGAATTTGCTGGAAAGATGGAATCTCTCCGTTTGAGAATTTTAAGGCACATTCAACGTTTTTAAGATTAGCTCGCGGTCAGGAATCTATGAATTTGCTGGAAAGATGGAATCTCTCCGTTTGAGAATTTTACGGCACATTGAACGTTTTTAAGATTAGCTCGCGGTCAGGAATCTATGAATTTGCTGGAAAGATGGAATCTCTCCGTTTGAGAATTTTAAGGCACATTCAACGTTTTTAAGATTAGCTCGCGGTCAGGAATCTATGAATTTGCTGGAAAGATGGAATCTCTCCGTTTGAGAATTTTAAGGCACATTCAACGTTTTTAATATTAGCTCGCGGTCAGGAATCTATGAATTTGCTGGAAAGATGGAATCTCTCCGTTTGAGAATTTTAAGGCACATTCAACGTTTTTAAGATTAGCTCGCGGTCAGGAATCTATGAATTTGCTGGAAAGATGGAATCTCTCCGTTTGAGAATTTTACGGCACATTCAACGTTTTTAATATTAGCTCGCGGTCAGGAATCTATGAATTTGCTGGGAAGATGGAATCTCTCCGTTTGAGAATTTTAAGGCACATTCAACGTTTTTAAGATTAGCTCGCGGTCAGGAATCTATGAATTTGCTGGAAAGATGGAATCTCTCCGTTTGAGAATTTTACGGCACATTCAACGTTTTTAAGATTAGCTCGCGGTCAGGAATCTATGAATTTGCTGGAAAGATGGAATCTCTCCGTTTGAGAATTTTAAGGCACATTGAACGTTTTTAAGATTAGCTCGCGGTCAGGAATCTATGAATTTGCTGGAAAGATGGAATCTCTCCGTTTGAGAATTTTAAGGCACATTGAACGTTTTTAAGATTAGCTCGCGGTCAGGAATCTATGAATTTGCTGGAAAGATGGAATCTCTCCGTTTGAGAATTTTAAGGCACATTCAACGTTTTTAAGATTAGCTCGCGGTCAGGAATCTATGAATTTGCTGGAAAGATGGAATCTCTCCGTTTGAGAATTTTAAGGCACATTCAACGTTTTTAAGATTAGCTCGCGGTCAGGAATCTATGAATTTGCTGGAAAGATGGAATCTCTCCGTTTGAGAATTTTAAGGCACATTCAACGTTTTTAATATTAGCTCGCGGTCAGCAATCTATGAATTTGCTGGAAAGATGGAATCTCTCCGTTTGAGAATTTTACGGCACATTGAACGTTTTTAAGATTAGCTCGCGGTCAGGAATCTATGAATTTGCTGGAAAGATGGAATCTCTCCGATTGAGAATTTTACGGCACATTGAACGTTATTAAGATTAGCTCGCGGTCAGGAATCTATGAATTTGCTGGAAAGATGGAATCTCTCCGTTTGAGAATTTTACGGCACATTGAACGTTTTTAAGATTAGCTCGCGGTCAGGAATCTATGAATTTGCTGGAAAGATGGAATCTCTCCGTTTGAGAATTTTAAGGCACATTCAACGTTTTTAAGATTAGCTCGCGGTCAGGAATCTATGAATTTGCTGGAAAGATGGAATCTCTCCGTTTGAGAATTTTAAGGCACATTCAACGTTTTTAAGATTAGCTCGCGGTCAGGAATCTATGAATTTGCTGGAAAGATGGAATCTTTCCGTTTGAGAATTTTACGGCACATTCAACGTTTTTAAGATTAGCTCGCGGTCAGGAATCTATGAATTTGCTGGAAAGATGGAATCTCTCCGTTTGAGAATTTTACGGCACATTGAACGTTTTTAAGATTAGCTCGCGGTCAGGAATCTATGAATTTGCTGGAAAGATGGAATCTCTCCGTTTGAGAATTTTAAGGCACATTGAACGTTTTTAAGATTAGCTCGCGGTTAGGAATCTATGAATTTGCTGGAAAGATGGAATCTCTCCGTTTGAGAATTTTACGGCACATTGAACGTTTTTAAGATTAGCTCGCGGTCAGGAATCTATGAATTTGCTGGAAAGATGGAATCTCTCCGTTTGGAATTTTACGGCACATTCAACGTTTTTAAGATTAGCTCGCGGTCAGGAATCTATGAATTTGCTGGAAAGATGGAATCTCTCCGTTTGAGAATTTTAAGGCACATTCAACGTTTTTAAGATTAGCTCGCGGTCAGGAATCTATGAATTTGCTGGAAAGATGGAATCTCTCCGTTTGAGAATTTTAAGGCACATTCAACGTTTTTAAGATTAGCTCGAGTAGTATAGCCGGAGTCAAAATGATACCCGTTTTTGTTGTACAACAAAGTTCTAACACAGTGTGCTATTTTTGCGTCCATTTAGCATTTATGACCATAAAATGGTACCCGTTTTTTGTTGTACAACAAAGTTCTAACACAGTGTTCTATTTTACATCCATTTAGCATTTATGACCACAAAATGATACCCGGTTTCGTTGTACAACAAAGTTCTAACACATTGTTCTATTTTTTTTGCATCCATTTAGCATTTTTGACCCTCCCTTAGAGTTTTTGCTCGCTATATTACCCCTTTTAGGCCCAAAAACAGCTATTTGACACCGAATTGTCTCACAAGGTTTTTATTCACCCTCAGTTCCGATATGGGTGGCAGAGTTGTTGCTTTCGTGCAGCTTCGAAGATCATTATGTGGCTCGTTTAGCACTTCCAGTTCACCATAGAGTACGACTGTATTTTGTTATACATTATTCGATGTCTACGAAAATTACGCATTTCACCAGTGACTTTGTCGCCCGCGTGACTATATTATTATACGTTATTCGATGTCTACGAAATCACAGTGACTTTGTCGCCCGTGTGACTGTATGTATTATGGCATCTCACCATAGAGTGTGACTGTATTTATTATACACTATTCGATGCCGGTAAAATAGGCACCCCGCTCGCTATAAAAAGCACTTCTTTCCCATTTCTGGTCAAGATATAGATAGAAAAATTCGAACTAGACCATATGATTTTAGTTCTAAGAAGAAAAAATCAAAACAAAGAAAAAGACCAAAAGCAAAACTGGACGTCTCCAGAACCTCTCTAGGAACCCACTTTCTCCTTTTTCCTTACGCCTTTTCGTTCCTAGAGAGGTTTTTGCTTATTACCGGGCCCGGCTTACTGTATTTGGTCCACTGTATTCGGTCTACTGTATTCGTTCTACTGTAGTTCAGCTTCTGGCCACATTTGGTTCTCACACAGGTATCTTGTACTCTGGCCGCTGATTTTTCTACTGTATATATTATAACACATTTACTACTACTTCTACCAAGCTGGTAGACGCGCTACGACTTGTGTGATGTGGTGGAGCTTTTTCCATCACACAAGCCGATCTACCACACATGGGTAGGATTCGAACCCCAGGTATATGATCGGCTCCACCTTTTCGATCATATACCTAGCGTAGAACCTTGAGGCCATGTGTGCTAGACGATATTTTTGATGATAAAATACTCTACTTATGTCTTAAGCACCTGTCGTATGTTAATTAGCGCCGTTCACGCGTTGGTTCGAAATTTGCATACGAACTGCAAAACAACACGGTAATTTATACGATGTTTTTAGTGAAGTTAAAAATAGACTCCGTGATGGTTTCTTTCATAGGAGATGTTGATTCTTATCCCACTAGACTGCCAAGTTTTGCTCTCATTTCCTTTCGGATCTCCGAGCGAAGTTCTTCTACGTTTTTTGACCCTCTTTCTTGCCTATATTTTTGTCGTATTTCGAGCTTGAGCGATTCGTATTTCGATCTTTCATCGATAACACTTCCGAACTCGGCTTCTGAAATATTACCATCGGCTAGAGCTTTTGAGACTTTGACTTCCCACGGAATTGGCCTTAGCCTTTGCCAACATAACGGTCTTTTCGTGCTTCGAGACGCGAATGCCAAGTTTCTTACTTGCGATAGACATCGAGGCCGAAATGACGGCACAAACGAACCCGAGGCTTCCTAATGAAATACCCACAGGTATCCCGATCCCCGTAAACGTCAAACCCAACGCCATAGCGGATAATGTACCACTCAAGCTACCTGTGGCCACAGCAACCCCGTGAACAATACCACGCGCTCGGGCATACTTTTTACGAACTACTTCGTAGTGCTTTGCCTGCCCTTCGAGTTCAGCAAGTGTGTCACATACTTTTGTAGCCGAAAGCTATCTCCAGACAAAACAGTTTCAGATGAACGTAGATTGGGATAGATCGGCGCCGTTGGAATTGTTTGAATCGAATCGCTTGCCATCGCATATTATACGTATGACTCACTCAATCTTCAATACGTATCGTATGGGTCGACCACGGAAGTCTATAATGTTTCCTCTTTCGTCTTTAATTGTCAGGCGAAGGCTGTTTCGTCTTGTCCCTAGAGCTTTAACGACTAAGGGGCTTGATATAGAGTAAGTCGTTGCACCAAAGCCATGGGTTTCCATATTAAACATACTTAGGATTTCTGAGGGCTTTCCCCCAAGAAGTGAGAAGAGAGAATCCACCACGTCACAGTAGATATACATATAGTGAATATCTTGTTGCACCAGGGGGTATTTTCCCACATTGATAGTCACATAGCCTGTCAGACCCCCACCTACTTTGATACCAAGCAAATCGCAGATATTCTTAGTTAACTGGATTGGTTTCTTAACATCTAAAATATAGTATTTCCTAAATGTGTGGTTTATGAATTCCAATAATCCAGCATCAACCGCGGGATAGAATTGGGTCATCAAGCTTCCTATACTATAATGTCCCGCCTTAATTTCGTGTGGAAACATCACACCATCGACATCCCACTTAAAGCTTCCTTTATTAGTTAGGTTCCACCAACTGTTCTCAAGAGTGATCTCAATTAGCGAAATATTATGGATGTAAATAGGTTCTTGAAAGTAGACCGTATGGTCAGCCGAGGTAGTGGTGACATTTAAGATTACCATATTAAAGCCTGAAGTTTACTTCGATATCAGAAATTCACTTCAATGATATTAACATACGTTCTTTACTTCACGATATTAACATATGTCATAACTTTAATACGTATCAATATCAAACAGATTAGTCAAGTGGATGAATCGAACGGATTGCTTGGCCCGGCGCCAAGGATAAGAAACCATGCCTAGGCTCCAAGCGAGAGTTCATTTCGACGGTGATTGGGGTGACTATATCGCACCTCGCAATGCAAAGGCTTTCGCGTCCTTTAAGGAAAATTATCCTCACGCGGACTTCGATAAGTTCTCAGCTAGGACAACGGCATCCGACATACATGATGAGTCTACATACGAGACTAGAATCATGTTTTACGATGGTGGGCAGCATTGGAATATGAGTGGTCTCATACCAGTAGATGTCAGACATCGTCTACACGAAGCGTTACACGTGACAGCGCAAAAACGTGTGGCAGTTGTGGGTTTCCCACTCCCATTCAAAAGGACCGACGCGAAGTATCCAGTTCCAGCCGTTCCATGGGCACAAGTTGCTAAGGACATATACCCTATCGTACAAACGCTAAAGATCTACGTAGCAAAGGATCAGCTATTTACGTATGAACCACGACATATCTTTCAAGATCTAGGACTCGATCTTAGTGATAAGATAACGAATAAAGATCCGAGCTATGCCCTGCGAGACAGTATTGCTAATGCTAACGATAGAATAGGAAAAACGAATAAGTGGGGCGATGCTGAACCAATGAAACTTTGGCAGCAACAATTCTGCTTTGCCGTTTGGTGTGCTACGGCAGGCTGCGGTGTATCATTCGATGACCATCTTTCAGACGATGCAGCAATCATTGATAATGTTCGGAGCTTTTACCGCTTTCATGTATACTATACGATAAGGCGAATACTATTCGAATTAAGTGTACCTCTCCCCAGAGAAAACGTCTTTAATAAGTTTAACAACGTTCCATGGAATTACGTCACGTATGACAAGATCAGAAGAGAGTTCGGTGCTTATGAAATCAACTTTGCCACACATCGAAATGATATGAACGAGAAGCACTACAATTGGTTCGTTCCACAGAATGGGAAAGGATTGACAAAGGCCGGGATAGTCCGAATTAATGCATCAATAATGGTATATTTGTTTTGTGTCCTATCATCCCAGGCTTCAACCGGCTCACCAATCGTAGGATCGAAGTCCCCAGCCGCCCAAAATAAGTTTGATACGATGTTTGAAGATGCCATCATAGAATCGGCTTCAGACACTCTAGCCCAATACCAAGAATCTATTAAGGATATTAGTTCTCGTCTAGATCTAGCAGTTGCGAAGGATTGTCTGTTAATACCTAGCAATATGATTATCTTTAAGGGCGCTACATATGTAAACAGCCTACGAACGGCAAATAAACCTGGTATCAGTTTAGGAATAAATGATGACATCAATCTTAACGAAAAATCTCCACCACCAGCCCCTATGAAAGGCTCGAAACAAAGGGCACATAAACCTGCTACAGGCGGCGGAGCCACGACTGCTACGACTGCTACGACCGCTACGATTGATACGACAGGCAGCTACGCTGCCGCTAAGTCACACAGTCGACAAAGTCGCGGCGTATCACCAACGAGTCACGAAACAAATTTAGCAATCGTGGGTATTGTGGCCGGCGTAGCCTCATGGATGATATTTCGTTAGCGCTGACGTTTCGACGATTTATATTGCTCTACTAGGAATATGACCACAGCTACAATGAGTATCCAGGCATTCTTGGCAAGGAAGCCGAAAACTTCTCCAGCGGTACGGAATATGAAACTCGCAATAGCGCCTATCGCCGCAGGTAGCACGTTAGCCAACTTCTTTCCAAGATCCTTCAAAGCACCACCAACTCCCTTAGCAACGGAAGCCAAGCCTTTTGTCAATATACTAACGACGGTACCAATTACGGCACCAGCGACAGCTAACACTCCAATCACCGTAAATCCATGTTTCTTGAAGATGGCTTTTATGCGGTCTCGTAACGACATACGATCTTTGATGGCTTCTATTTCTTTCTCGATCTCCTGTTTCTGATCCTCTAGTGCTACTACTTTATTCTTTGCCACTTCATATTCTGGAGTTCCCTTAGTTAATGAATCCATCTTTTTTATTTCCTTGGCCTTTTGCTTATCTTTTTCGGTGGCCATATCCTCTTTCATACTAATCTCCTTTTCCGCAGTAGGTCCAAGAGCGTCCCTAAGCGTTTTCGGTAATGCGTTAGGAGTGTCTACGGCGTCCGACAGTAAGTATGGTCCAGCATTTTTACGGTTGAGTTTTATCACGACCCTATCATAGTCATCCAAACTAGCAGTGAACTTCGTTAGATCTGCTTTTGGAAACTTTATAGTTATTTGGTCCTGTGCATTTTCAGTCCGTCTTTCCAGTCTTTCAAATGGCGTTTCCACAGAAGCAGCTCCGCTGCCGCTACTGCCTGCCGTAAACTGCGTTTCCGCATCATCACCTTGATTGACTAATTCTATATACTCAGCTGAACTGGTTCCCCAGTTACTACGATTTTTCCATAACCTATCGCGTATGCTTTTCGTCGTATTTTTGAAGCTATGCTTAGCTCTATTCCACCAATCCATTTCTGCCTCGCCATCATCAGGTCTAATCTCCGCCCATTCTTCGGCGGTAAGATCATTCACATCGGCTCTACCCTCTTCAGATATAGGATCGAAGTCTAAAGTTTCTGCCATATTGAACACTTGATATGTGATATACTATTAGTATTCAATTGTGGAACAAAACATATTCAATTGTGAAACGAACATCATGATATCAACGACGCTCCATCCTGACTATTCTCCTAGAGAAGGTAGATCTCTTAAAGCCAGTCGTGTGTTCCATCGCGTAACTTTCACTCCTTCCTCAGCCAATCCAGGGGAAACTTTAATTGTTAACGTTCCTACGTTAGGCGAAAATAGACTTCTAGTACCTGGTAGTCTAGCCCTTAGTGCCAATATCGCTCTATCCGGGGATCATGCCGACAACTATTTGGTGGCCAATGTTGGACGTTGCATAGTCTCAAAGCGAGTCGTATGGATGGGAACTACTAGATTAGAAGATCTAAGTCGACCCGATCTACTACAGGTATATAGCGATCTATACCTATCTGATGTAGAACGAGAGAATAGCGTAGAGCGGGGCATTCAATCTGCTAATGTGAACAAACTTCGTTCAAAGGCCAGTAACGCATCTACGTCTAATGCGGCTGATAATGCGACACTAGCGGCATATGGTAGCGTGTACAAGATACCTATTGATCATGAAGTTATCACAACCCATGGCGTCTTTTATCCACATGCGATTCGAGATAAGATGTCATTTCATTTGACACTGGCACCGGCCATAGACGTCATAGTCGGATCCGACAGTACGAAAGTAGGAACGTACAAACTATCGAACATTGAACTAGAATATGAAGTCATCGAAAGTCTCGATCTTGCGTCGCAGGCCAATAGTACCTACGCCAGCGGTAAAGCCTTTCTGTATAACCATTATGAGTACTTCAAAACCGTCTCGATCGATCTAGGAACCGACACACTCGTATCTGAAAGCATAAACGTACTTCGTCTCTCTCTCAATGGCATTCTTCTTCTATTTGTGGATCCTCATGTGGCAGGCACTAGAGATAGTGAGAAATTCGTAAATCCAGGAATCGCCAAGGTCGAGGTACACGTCAATGGCATTCCTAACGCTCTATATTCTTTTGGGATGCTACCAAAGGATTTATGGAAGTCAGCAAAGAATTGGTTTGTCCCGCGTTTCGGAGAGGCTGCCGCCGCTACATCCATGACGCATAAGAAGTTCTTTGAGAACAAGTTTGCTGCACTCATCGATTGTCGCACCTCGCAAACCAGTATAGTTCATGGAGATGGTTTAGCCCAACAAGATGCTGGAGCATCCATTCGCCTTAGGATTCATCGCAGTGGAGGCTCAGGTAAGGTGAACATGCACATATTCGTGCTTTCTGATGCACAAGCAACTATTGAACAAGGAATGCTACAAAATGTTTATCATTAATGTACTCATTAACATGTACTCATTACCATGGACACATTGACAGAACAAATTCCCTTTAACGCACTCATAATTGGCCCCACAAACTGCGGAAAGACTCAGTTCATAGTTGATCAATTGAGAGGTCCATTTCGTTTTAAGTTTGAATATATCGTATTAATTTGTCCCACCTATGCTAACAATAAAACCTATAAAGGCGTTGGTAAGGGAGATCCTCGCTTCATTGTCCTAGCGCCTTCTCAGAACGATATTGATGCAACCCTAGGCGACTGTGCGTGTTTTTTCGAAGGAACGAATACACTTATTATCCTTGATGATTGTGCGGCAAGCAAGGATGTTAAGGGAAGGACCAATAAGATATCCGATTTAGCCTTTTCTGCACGCCACATTGGTATTTCGATTTGGGCCTCATCGCAAACACAAAAAAGTATCTGCAAGAGACTTGAGACTAAGTTCGCACATATATGTTTCTGTTTGCGACATCCTTTTTCAACCGTATTAGAGATACCTTCACCTATGGTATGTCACAATACGTTGAAGTAAGATGGATAAAGATTTCGATGACGAATTAATGAACATACTAGTTGAATCCGGCGAAATAGATGTGACAGGTCCTCCACCAAGGGCCGAATGCGGCTACCGCAGTAGCGGCAGCAAAGCTGCCAGCAAAGCTGCCATCGGAGCTACCACCAATGAAGATAGTAGCATAGAAATCAGCGAACATAGGGAATCTCTTTCCATTCTAGCCGTGACTGGTACGACAAAAGAATATCTAGGGAAGAATTTTTCTCTTGGGGACATTTCTAAGTTACCTGATAAAGACATAGAACGCCTATATCGTAGATACCAAGCCGTCTTAGCGAAGTAAATAAATGACTGCTTAGTGGATAGAGCACTAAGTCTAGCAACTTGTGTAGTCGCATATGTGAGGCCTCTAGATTCTCGACAACAACGAAGGCTGTTGAAAGCTCTAAAGAAAGACCGCTTAGTCCGAAACGAGATATCTGCCCTGGCTGGCCGATTGGCCTACAAAGCAGGTCCACTTGTAGCACTAACTAGTGCCCTTTGTCACGTTGTTAACCATTCTATGCCCACTAAACAGGACTCCGAGGCGCAAGTATTGCCGAGCGAAAACGAAGTTGATGAAGTACTTGAGGAATCTTAAACGTATTGAAGTTACCTCAACCACTAAGTAATTACTCTTAACAAGATGGAAATTGATACCCATTCCGAAGATCGAAATGATCCCATCACGAAAGAACCAGTAAAACCCCCACCAAATCCAAAACGAGTCGCTGCAGGCAAACTCATAGCGCAAAGAAGGAAAGAAAATATCGCCAATGTGGCGGCAACGCAGGCGCAGGTAGACAGTCATACCAATAAGCCAAGTTTGATATCAACTAATACCACACTTGCTGTAATTGGGGTAAGCATAGCATTTGTGGGTTTGTACTATCAGTATAAGCAATACAAACAAACGCAACGAGTTAACCACAGCTCCACTGAAGCCACAGACAGCTCAGCTGCCGCTACCAAAGAAACCCCAAAAGGTCGTAACCTAAAAACTCAAGGCATGATATAGCATTTGAAGCCACGCCGTAGACATATATTATCGGCGATGTAAACGTTGTTCCAATAAGATGGTTAACGAATTTATGAACACAATACAGGAAGCTACTATATTGACTGGACTTGCGGCAGGTATCGGTTGGGTCGGAAAAAAAGCAATCAAAGAGCCTTTGACTAACGATCCTTCATCTAGCATTTTGAACTTCGTGAAGTGGATAGCGGTTCTATCTGGTGGCCTTGCAGCTAAGAAATACCTAAAGGACAAAGGGTATTGGAAGCCTGCTTAGTAACAGAGGCGACTCTACCTCGCCTTCGAAGCCATGGCATCAATAATATTTATGGGATTTGTCTTCGCCATAACTAGTGGTGCTGCTAGTATTGCCGCACACGAAATCGAAAAAGCAACTAGCGGGCCAAATGCGGCTGCCGCAGAGATGGTAAGACATGATAAGGCCCAGGAGAAGGCAAATGCCACTACGAAAACCTATGAGAAAAATCTAGAAAAACGACTAGAAGCACAAGCCACCTGGAACCGCTGGAAAGAAAATAACGCACACGTTGGACTTAAAGATAGAATCGATGCAATGCGAAAACTCCATATATATCACATATTGCAAACGAAACTGGAAAAGCCTAAACTTTCAGATTATCGACCATCTAATTCGAGGAAAACTGCCGAATTGGTGGCCTTAGGTGGTAGTGTATTCGCGACTGGATACGTTGCCACTCGATTCTTATAAGAATTGGTTATAGCTATGCTTTTAAAAAACGAGCTTTTTTACGTTTAACGTAATTACTAGATCACTTACTAGATTACTAGAGTATTACTAGAGTATTACTAGGTAATTACTCCGCATAAAATGCGACTAATAGGTAGTAACTTTTCTGCTTATTGAAGCTTAGAATGCACACATATGTATGTACATATCAATGGACACTAAACTAAGTTTACGATACTATAGTCCGGAGGGTTATTGGAAAGGACTAGCAGCTATTAAACATCTTGCAAATTCGACAAACATATCTGAAGATGTGACTCGTATGTGGCTAGAAAAACAAGCTATATGGCAGATCTATTTACCACCCCCCAAATACGTTCCACGACCTAAATTCAATGTATCTACACCAAATGAGGTCCATCAAGCCGATTTGATATTTCTACCTCACGATCGACCTGGACGTGGAAGAAAGCTATATAAGTATGCGCTGACGATCGTGGATGTAGCATCCAGATACAAAGAAGCCGAACCATTAGCCACTAAAGAATCTAAAGAAGTTGCTGCGGCATTCGAACGAATATATAAGCGAAGTCCACTAACATGGCCAAAACTTTTACAAGTCGATCCTGGACGTGAATTTATGGGTGCAATGTCTTCGCTACTAGATAAACATGAAGTTTCTGTACGTCGTGGGCGTGTGGATATTCACCGGGATCAAGCAATCGTCGAACGATTTAATCGTACTTTAGCTGAGAGATTGTTTGGATACCAATATGCTCAGGAGATGGTACTTACTTCACAGGGAAAGGATGATAGATCTGTCGAATGGGTGTCTCGTCTACCTGCGGTCGTAAAAGCTTTAAACAACGAAGCTACGCGTTTGACAGGAAAACAACCATCCATAGCAATTACCAAAAACGAAATCGAATCGAACCCAGCAGAACCCGTGCCGGTTCGGGACGAACGGATACGTCTAGTTGGGCTCGAAGAGGAAAGACTTCCATTCGATGTCAGTGTTCGATATCTATATGCTCCTGGTGAGCTAGAAGGTGGGCGGAAGCGTGCTACCGATCCTATATGGAGTTTGAAAACGTATAGCATTTCGCGTAGTATGGTTTCTTCGGGTCAGCCAGTCCTATATTATTTGTACGCCCCACAAGTTTCGAATGTTGCTCCGCAGGTTTCGAATGTTGCTCCGCAACTACCAACGCGTGGATTCGTGCGTGAAGAGATACAAGTCGTACCACTTGATACCGAACTACCTCCGAACGGGATCCTAAGCTAGTTCGTCTTGGAGCAAACAGATATCTTTATGGCCATGGGCTAATGTATCGATTCCGTTTGCTCTCTCTAAATGTTTGTGGAGGTAGTTATTTCAAAGACTGTATTCTATAGGCTCAGTGTGGATTCCATCTGGGAGTACTCGCCTTTTATCGTAGTACGCTGAAAGCCCAAGTTTGTGTTGCGTATAAGTGGCCATACCTTCTGGTAGTAAACGGAATCCGCGATTTTGTGCTTTATCGATACTACCACATAAGGCTTCATTGAATCGATCCCACGTAACATCGTTGTGCCTCTTCGACATCCCTTTGGTGGAATACTTGCGAGTATCGCCTCCATCGACATACCAAGCTTTAGAACATAGTGCAATAGCTCGTTGTCCTTCGAGTTCAAGTTTGAATAGTCCTGGTGTGCGATTACTCCATTTGTCCCAAGCTAACCAATCATTTCTATGGATTGCGAAATCCTCTCGCCTTTCTGATCGTACGACTTCGTCGATGCTATTTCCTGAAATTGCTATGTACGCGCTATCAGTATCCATTTGTATGTATTCGAAATCCTCTCGAGCAATATACTTGTCAAGGAAGTCGTAGTAGAATTCGAGCATACGAAGCTTAGCAAGTTGATATACAGCGATACCTACTTGGAAAGGGCGTTTGATTTGGATCCGATTCTTTCTACTCTCGAGTTCGTATGCGTCACCAATTTCCTCTAGATCTGAAAACCAAACACTACGCAAAGCTTTGTCAACGACCTTCTCATCCTTGGTATAGGTGACATTTGTTTGGCGGCCCAAATCTTCGATCAACTTTCCATAGGCGCTATTTCCAAGTAACTTGAATACATCTGCAAGTAGAGCTTTACTTTTGTCTACATCTCCTGTCCTTCGTGCTTCGGTGACTTGATCTACAAACCATTCAAATACTTTTTTGGGTTTATAGTCTATTGTGCGATAGACGCTGGTGATGCTTGCTCCATGATCGAGATACCAACGCAACAGCGGTGCATACAGTAATAGCTGCTTTCCAGATAGACTCCCAACTAGCTTTTTAGTATTAGGTCTTTTTCGATCTGTCTTCTTGAGGTAATCTATCATTTTTGGTGAGATTGCTTTGTCTGGAATTTCTCGATTGTAGAAGAAGGGTGGCATCTCCTCGAATTTCTTCCACCTACTTTTAGGTATCTCGATATCTACTTCTGCGAATCCAAACCACGTACCATCACGTAGACGTTTGATAAACCCTTCGACGGCTGTATCAGGGTCTTTATAGTGTACGACTTTTTCTTTCCCACAAGGCATATCGAGTGCCATAGTGGAAAGATATAGGGCATTGGCATCGTATCCAAGAATCTTTCGACACTTTTTGGTTCCACCCTGATGACTACGAATCTTAGTTATTCCTGCTTCATGACGCCTAGTGAATACTATACTTGGTCCACCAACGATAGCACTTTTGAGCATATGATAAGCCTCCTCATTTGGGGCATACAACTCAGCACCACGTTCTACACTACCTCGAAGTAGAAATTGTAGTGATACTCCTGGAATAGATACTGCATCTTTCAATATATCTATACCTTTATCGTGATAGAAATCGCGCATCTTTTCTAATGCCTCTATGAATGGAACTACATCTAAGTTGTTATAGTATCGTAGCCAATCAGCAAAGGTCTCCATTCCGTTATCACGAAAAATTTGCTTACAATCCTCGAACTCTGTCATAGTCAATAAATGTGCTCCTTTCAACTTCGACACCCATTCTTGATAATCTGGTAAACCCCTGTGATCCAATTTGTCTGGAGAATCGAACCACTCATATGGAAAGTAACTTTTTTGCGATTCGCATCCATATGCCTTGATCCACTTTTCGTAGGAAGTACCTGGTCCAAGATAATTCATCACATCGAGGAAACGAAATTCTGGGGTTAAGAGAAACATAGTGGTATTGGCTTTCTTTGCCACTCGGACCTTTTTGCATGTATCTGCAATAGATTCCACGAAATAGTTTCTGATCAAATTCAAATCATATCGCCCGGAGTTGAATCCTAATACGGGAACTTGCTTTGTCCATTCATTGATTTTCATTTGTTGTTCTTTCGGTAGGGTGTCGAAAGAGAATTCAGGTGTATTAGGACAAAACTGTTCGATGACAACTTCTTGGATTACTTTTGCTCTTCGTTGAAGTTCTTCGACAAAGGCAACTATGAGTTATTTTGGATCTACTCGATAGATAAAGGTTGGTGTTCGATTGTATGTGTCGGCAATTGATACTGATATGGGAACATGTACGTTTTCGATGGTTAAACGGTCTGTTGGTTGACTTCCTTTCGTCGTATCGAGATCGAAATCATATACTATTGCGTGTGGATAAGCGGTTTGTGCCGGAGTTGGAATTGGTTCGTTGGTCTTCTTCGTCGAGCATTCCCAAGCCTCCACCACTGTATATCCGGCCAATCGTAGCTTTGATGTTCTTGCACAAGTTTTACGATATAAATTCTTACCCCATGGTTTGTCTTTCGTACATTTTGGACATCCATGAAAGTAGCAACCATGGAATTGAAAGATCGTTTTGGAAATAGGTTCATAACCATCGACGGGGGCTCCTTCTATCCAACGTTCCCCACCATGACCACAAGCTGCGTGATGAATATGTCGTTCGATTCTTTCCGATTCGCGTTTCAACCAACGTAGAGCTCCCTTACTCGCACCACACACTGGCCAGAATGCTTTTTCGAATGCAGATTGTGGGGCTATGATTTTCTCTCCTGCACAAACTATCTTAGTTTCGCCACGACTACAACGATCTGCATGGCGTTGAAGATTCGATACTTTCGTGAATCGTTGTTTGCAATCATTACAGATATAGAGATCGCCGAGTTGCCAAATTTTCGTAATATAAAAGGCATGTCCCTCGTATATCCCAATCGTCATCGTGTTCTTATAGTGAGCTGCGTGTCGTATCAGATGCCAAGCTCCCTCCTTAGTAGGTTCATATACGCAAATACCTATCCCAAAGTGCAATTCGATCTTATCCAACTGGTCTAGTGAAGTTTTTGGCGTATCTCGTATAGGCGCTACCAATTGATAGAACGCTTGAGCTAATTTTCGAGCTGCGGTGTTGCACTTATCTACACGAGATCCTTTGTATATAGCAAGGCATCGCCAAAGGCATAGGTTATCGCCGTATTTGTCGAGGGAAAACATCCCTTTTTGATATCTCAACCAATCGGGTAATGGACCGGTTCCCAGTAAAGGTTGTCGATCGATTACGACTTTTACATCCATATAGATCCAACGCACGAATACCCACTGAGTGTCGGGTCGCGCTATATTGTCGGGATTCAATCTGGCAATCTCCTTGTCGTTTATCCATCCCGCAGCATCGTCTAGAATATTTATCCATTGAGATCCCGAACCTGTCTTGGAAAATACCATTATACGACCGTCCTTGACGTTGCGAATGCGATAGACATAGCTATAGCGTAGATAGAAACTAGTTTCGACGTTTGCAGTCAATTTCTCCATGATCCTATGCGTCAAATCTCCCGCTACGCCTTTGAAAAATCTCCATCGAATCGTGCGTCTGCCTTTTTCCTCTCTCTCAAGCGCGCCATCTATCTCATCGAGAATAGTGTTTGCCTCTCGAGCAAGACTGCGTGATAGTGGTTCGCTACGAGGTTTTTGTAGCATTCGCTTAGTAATTCGCTGCAAGGGGGGCGTACGAAGCCTAGAATTGGTTTGCATCTTTCTTGCAACAACTTTAGTCCGTAGACTTGCTGCCGCATCCTCGTCAAGTTGTTTGCTTTCGCGCATAAATTGGGCGACTTTATGTGGCTCGGGTAGACCTCCTTGAAGGACTGGAAATCTACCTGTTTTGTTGTGTCTGCCCCACCTCTTCCCTTTTTCATAAGATAAAGCTAAAGCTATTGCATGAATGAGTTCGCGTTTGTGGAGCTTAGAAAACCCTCGAATCCCAAACTGCTTTGCTGTCCTGCGTAGTTCTTGGAGGGTAACCATTTTATGTTGTCAATACTTATATGAGTGGTAGTCTCTAATTGTTGTGTGACAGTCGATATCTTCTACATATCCCTGCTCTGTCAATACTTATACGAGTGGTAGTCAATATCTTCCAACAATTTCCTCTGTCAATACTTATATGATGGTTATCTCTAAATGCTTTGTGACAGTCAATATCTTCCAACGATTTCCTCTGTCAATACTTATATGATGGTTATCTCTAAATGCTTTGTGACAGTCGATATCTTCTACATATCCCTGCTATGTCGATACTTATATGAGCGGTAGTCAATATCTTCCAACAATTTCCTCTGTCAATACTTATATGATGGTTATCTCTAAATGCTTTGTGAAAAGTCGTGTCCTACTCTAATCGATTGGGGTAGTTCCTTTTCAATTCCAATAGCACCTTCGCAAAGCGAACCTTAGTATAACGTTTCTTATCTTTGAGGTATTGACTCGTTTTCTGGCTGCACCTCGAGCAAAGACCATAACTAGTGCGACATCCAATCCCACATTTCGAACAGGGTATTGGTGATCTACTTCCCTCTCTTATCTGATAATTGTGTTGAGCACAGTACTCCGTATTATATCGCTTTCTTTTACACTCGTAATCCTTTCCAAGCATCAACCATATACAAGTGGCTTTATCCATGAGACTGTCTATTCGTATATCTGCCAGTCTCTAATAGCTTGGAACGCTGTAGCAACGAATATCATAAAGCTGCACGAAAGCAACAACTCTGCCACCCATATCGGAACTGAGGGTGAATAAAAACCTTGTGAGACAATTCGGTGTCAAATAGCTGTTTTTGGGCCTAAAAGGGGTAATATAGCGAGCAAAAACTCTAAGGGAGGGTCAAAAATGCTAAATGGATGCAAAAAAAATAGAACAATGTGTTAGAACTTTGTTGTACAACGAAACCGGGTATCATTTTGTGGTCATAAATGCTAAATGGATGTAAAATAGAACACTGTGTTAGAACTTTGTTGTACAACAAAAACGGGTACCATTTTATGGTCATAAATGCTAAATGGACGCAAAAATAGCACACTGTGTTAGAACTTTGTTGTACAACAAAAACGGGTATCATTTTGACTCCGGCTATACTACTGCTGGAAAGATGGAATCTCTCCGTTTGAGAATTTTAAGGCACATTCAACGTTTTTAAGATTAGCTCGCGGTCAGGAATCTATGAATTTGCTGGAAAGATGGAATCTCTCCGTTTGAGAATTTTACGGCACATTGAACGTTTTTAAGATTAGCTCGCGGTCAGGAATCTATGAATTTGCTGGAAACATGGAATCTCTCCGTTTGAGAATTTTAAGGCACATTCAACGTTTTTAATATTAGCTCGCGGTCAGGAATCTATGAATTTGCTGGAAAGATGGAATCTCTCCGTTTGAGAATTTTACGACACATTCAACGTTTTTAATATTAGCTCGCGGTCAGGAATCTATGAATTTGCTGGAAAGATGGAATCTCTCCGTTTGAGAATTTTAAGGCACATTCAACGTTTTTAAGATTAGCTCGCGGTCAGGAATCTATGAATTTGCTGGAAAGATGGAATCTCTCCGTTTGAGAATTTTACGGCACATTCAACGTTTTTAATATTAGCTCGCGGTCAGGAATCTATGAATTTGCTGGAAAGATGGAATCTCTCCGTTTGAGAATTTTAAGGCACATTCAACGTTTTTAAGATTAGCTCGCGGTCAGGAATCTATGAATTTGCTGGAAAGATGGAATCTCTCCGTTTGAGAATTTTACGGCACATTCAACGTTTTTAATATTAGCTCGCGGTCAGGAATCTATGAATTTGCTGGAAAGATGGAATCTCTCCGTTTGAGAATTTTAAGGCACATTCAACGTTTTTAAGATTAGCTCGCGGTCAGGAATCTATGAATTTGCTGGAAAGATGGAATCACTCCGTTTGAGAATTTTACGGCACATTCAACGTTTTTAAGATTAGCTCGCGGTCAGGAATCTATTAATTTGCTGGAAAGATGGAATCTCTCCGTTTGAGAATTTTACGGCACATTCAACGCTTTTAAGATTAGCTCGCGGTCAGGAATCTATGAATTTGCTGGAAAGATGGAATCTCTCCGTTTGAGAATTTTAAGGCACATTCAACGTTTTTAAGATTAGCTCGCGGTCAGGAATCTATGAATTTGCTGGAAAGATGGAATCTCTCCGTTTGAGAATTTTAAGGCACATTCAACGTTTTTAAGATTAGCTCGCGGTCAGGAATCTATGAATTTGCTGGAAAGATGGAATCTCTCCGTTTGAGAATTTTACGGCACATTGAACGTTTTTAAGATTAGCTCGCGGTCAGGAATCTATGAATTTGCTGGAAAGATGGAAACTCTCCGTTTGAGAATTTTAAGGCACATTGAACGTTTTTAAGATTAGCTCGCGGTCAGGAATCTATGAATTTGCTGGAAAGATGGAATCTCTCCGTTTGAGAATTTTACGGCACATTGAACGTTTTTAAGATTAGCTCGCGGTCAGGAATCTATGAATTTGCTGGAAAGATGGAATCTCTCCGTTTGAGAATTTTACGGCACATTCAACGTTTTTAAGATTAGCTCGCGGTCAGGAATCTATGAATTTGCTGGAAAGATGGAATCTCTCCGTTTGAGAATTTTACGGCACATTCAACGTTTTTAAGATTAGCTCGCGGTCAGGAATCTATGAATTTGCTGGAAAGATGGAATCTCTCCGTTTGAGAATTTTAAGGCACATTCAACGTTTTTAAGATTAGCTCGCGGTCAGGAATCTATGAATTTGCTGGAAAGATGGAATCTCTCCGTTTCAGAATTTTACGGCACATTCAACGTTTTTAATATTAGCTCGCGGTCAGGAATCTATGAATTTGCTGGAAAGATGGAATCTCTCCGTTTGAGAATTTTAAGGCACATTCAACGTTTTTAAGATTAGCTCGCGGTCAGGAATCTATGAATTTGCTGGAAAGATGGAATCTCTCCGTTTGAGAATTTTACGGCACATTGAACGTTTTTAAGATTAGCTCGCGGTCAGGAATCTATGAATTTGCTGGAAAGATGGAATCTCTCCGTTTGAGAATTTTACGGCACATTGAACGTTTTTAAGATTAGCTCGCGGTCAGGAATCTATGAATTTGCTGGAAAGATGGAATCTCTCCGTTTGAGAATGTTAAGGCACATTCAACGTTTTTAATATTAGCTCGCGGTCAGGAATCTATGAATTTGCTGGAAAGATGGAATCTCTCCGTTTCAGAATTTTACGACACATTCAACGTTTTTAATATTAGCTCGCGGTCAGGAATCTATGAATTTGCTGGAAAGATGGAATCTCTCCGTTTGAGAATTTTAAGGCACATTCAACGTTTTTAAGATTAGCTCGCGGTCAGGAATCTATGAATTTGCTGGAAAGATGGAATCACTCCGTTTGAGAATTTTACGGCACATTCAACGTTTTTAAGATTAGCTCGCGGTCAGGAATCTATGAATTTGCTGGAAAGATGGAATCTCTCCGTTTGAGAATTTTACGGCACATTCAACGTTTTTAAGATTAGCTCGCGGTCAGGAATCTATGAATTTGCTGGAAAGATGGAATCTCTCCGTTTGAGAATTTTAAGGCACATTGAACGTTTTTAAGATTAGTTCGCGGTCAGGAATCTATGAATTTGCTGGAAAGATGGAATCTCTCCGTTTGAGAATTTTAAGGCACATTGAACGTTTTTAAGATTAGCTCGCGGTCAGGAATCTATGAATTTGCTGGAAAGATGGAATCTCTCCGTTTGAGAATTTTACGGCACATTGAACGTTTTTAAGATTAGCTCGCGGTCAGGAATCTATGAATTTGCTGGAAAGATGGAATCTCTCCGTTTGAGAATTTTAAGGCACATTCAACGTTTTTAATATTAGCTCGCGGTCAGGAATCTTTGAATTTGCTGGAAAGATGGAATCTCTCCGTTTGAGAATTTTACGACACATTCAACGTTTTTAATATTAGCTCGCGGTCAGGAATCTATGAATTTGCTGGAAAGATGGAATCTCTCCGTTTGAGAATTTTAAGGCACATTCAACGTTTTTAAGATTAGCTCGCGGTCAGGAATCTATGAATTTGCTGGAAAGATGGAATCTCTCCGTTTGAGAATTATACGGCACATTCAACGTTTTTAATATTAGCTCGCGGTCAGGAATCTATGAATTTGCTGGAAAGATGGAATCTCTCCGTTTGAGAATTTTAAGGCACATTCAACGTTTTTAAGATTAGCTCGCGGTCAGGAATCTATGAATTTGCTGGAAAGATGGAATCTCTCCGTTTGAGAATTTTACGGCACATTCAACGTTTTTAATATTAGCTCGCGGTCAGGAATCTATGAATTTGCTGGAAAGATGGAATCTCTCCGTTTGGGAATTTTAAGGCACATTCAACGTTTTTAAGATTAGCTCGCGGTCAGGAATCTATGAATTTGCTGGAAAGATGGAATCTCTCCGTTTGAGAATTTTACGGCACATTCAACGTTTTTAATATTAGCTCGCGGTCAGGAATCTATGAATTTGCTGGAAAGATGGAATCTCTCCGTTTGAGAATTTTACGGCACATTCAACGTTTTTAAGATTAGCTCGCGGTCAGCAATCTATGAATTTGCTGGAAAGATGGAATGTCTCCGTTTGAGAATTTTACGGCACATTCAACGTTTTTAATATTAGCTCGCGGTCAGGAATCTATGAATTTGCTGGAAAGATGGAATCTCTCCGTTTGAGAATTTTAAGGCACATTCAACGTTTTTAAGATTAGCTCGCGGTCAGGAATCTATGAATTTGCTGGAAAGATGGAATCTCTCCGTTTGAGAATTTTAAGGCACATTCAACGTTTTTAAGATTAGCTCGCGGTCAGGAATCTATGAATTTGCTGGAAAGATGGAATCACTCCGTTTGAGAATTTTACGGCACATTCAACGTTTTTAAGATTAGCTCGCGGTCAGGAATCTATGAATTTGCTGGAAAGATGGAATCTCTCCGTTTGAGAATTTTACGGCACATTCAACGTTTTTAAGATTAGCTCGCGGTCAGGAATCTATGAATTTGCTGGAAAGATGGAATCTCTCCGTTTGAGAATTTTAAGGCACATTCAACGTTTTTAAGATTAGCTCGCGGTCAGGAATCTATGAATTTGCTGGAAAGATGGAATCTCTCCGTTTGAGAATTTTAAGGCACATTCAACGTTTTTAAGATTAGCTCGCGGTCAGGAATCTATGAATTTGCTGGAAAGATGGAATCTCTCCGTTTGAGAATTTTACGGCACATTCAACGTTTTTAAGATTAGCTCGCGGTCAGGAATCTATGAATTTGCTGGAAAGATGGAATCTCTCCGTTTGAGAATTTTAAGGCACATTGAACGTTTTTAAGATTAGCTCGCGGTCAGGAATCTATGAATTTGCTGGAAAGATGGAATCTCTCCGTTTGAGAAATTTACGGCACATTGAACGTTTTTAAGAGTAGCTCGCGGTCAGGAATCTATGAATTTGCTGGAAAGATGGAATCTCTCCGTTTGAGAATTTTAAGGCACATTCAACGTTTTTAAGATTAGCTCGCGGTCAGGAATCTATGAATTTGCTGGAAAGATGGAATCTCTCCGTTTGAGAATTTTACGGCACATTCAACGTTTTTAAGATTAGCTCGCGGTCAGGAATCTATGAATTTGCTGGAAAGATGGAATCTCTCCGTTTGAGAATTTTAAGGCACATTGAACGTTTTTAAGATTAGCTCGCGGTCAGGAATCTATGAATTTGCTGGAAAGATGGAATCTCTCCGTTTGAGAAATTTACGGCACATTGAACGTTTTTAAGATTAGCTCGCGGTCAGGAATCTATGAATTTGCTGGAAAGATGGAATCTCTCCGTTTGAGAATTTTAAGGCACATTCAACGTTTTTAAGATTAGCTCGCGGTCAGGAATCTATGAATTTGCTGGAAAGATGGAATCTCTCCGTTTGAGAATTTTACGGCACATTCAACGTTTTTAATATTAGCTCGCGGTCAGGAATCTATGAATTTGCTGGAAAGATGGAATCTCTCCGTTTGAGAATTTTAAGGCACATTCAACGTTTTTAAGATTAGCTCGCGGTCAGGAATCTATGAATTTGCTGGAAAGATGGAATCACTCCGTTTGAGAATTTTACGGCACATTCAACGTTTTTAAGATTAGCTCGCGGTCAGGAATCTATGAATTTGCTGGAAAGATGGAATCTCTCCGTTTGAGAATTTTACGGCACATTCAACGTTTTTAAGATTAGCTCGCGGTCAGGAATCTATGAATTTGCTGGAAAGATGGAATCTCTCCGTTTGAGAATTTTAAGGCACATTGAACGTTTTTAAGATTAGCTCGCGGTCAGGAATCTATGAATTTGCTGGAAAGATGGAATCTCTCCGTTTGAGAATTTTAAGGCACATTGAACGTTTTTAAGATTAGCTCGCGGTCAGGAATCTATGAATTTGCTGGAAAGATGGAATCACTCCGTTTGAGAATTTTACGGCACATTCAACGTTTTTAATATTAGCTCGCGGTCAGGAATCTATGAATTTGCTGGAAAGATGGAATCTCTCCGTTTGGGAATTTTAAGGCACATTCAACGTTTTTAAGATTAGCTCGCGGTCAGGAATCTATGAATTTGCTGGAAAGATGGAATCTCTCCGTTTGAGAATTTTACGGCACATTCAACGTTTTTAATATTAGCTCGCGGTCAGGAATCTATGAATTTGCTGGAAAGATGGAATGTCTCCGTTTGAGAATTTTACGGCACATTCAACGTTTTTAAGATTAGCTCGCGGTCAGCAATCTATGAATTTGCTGGAAAGATGGAATGTCTCCGTTTGAGAATTTTACGGCACATTCAACGTTTTTAATATTAGCTCGCGGTCAGGAATCTATGAATTTGCTGGAAAGATGGAATCTCTCCGTTTGAGAATTTTAAGGCACATTCAACGTTTTTAAGATTAGCTCGCGGTCAGGAATCTATGAATTTGCTGGAAAGATGGAATCTCTCCGTTTGAGAATTTTAAGGCACATTCAACGTTTTTAAGATTAGCTCGCGGTCAGGAATCTATGAATTTGCTGGAAAGATGGAATCACTCCGTTTGAGAATTTTACGGCACATTCAACGTTTTTAAGATTAGCTCGCGGTCAGGAATCTATGAATTTGCTGGAAAGATGGAATATCTCCGTTTGAGAATTTTACGGCACATTCAACGTTTTTAAGATTAGCTCGCGGTCAGGAATCTATGAATTTGCTGGAAAGATGGAATCTCTCCGTTTGAGAATTTTACGGCACATTCAACGTTTTTAAGATTAGCTCGCGGTCAGGAATCTATGAATTTGCTGGAAAGATGGAATCTCTCCGTTTGAGAATTTTAAGGCACATTGAACGTTTTTAAGATTAGCTCGCGGTCAGGAATCTATGAATTTGCTGGAAAGATGGAATCTCTCCGTTTGAGAAATTTACGGCACATTGAACGTTTTTAAGATTAGCTCGCGGTCAGGAATCTATGAATTTGCTGGAAAGATGGAATCTCTCCGTTTGAGAATTTTAAGGCACATTCAACGTTTTTAAGATTAGCTCGCGGTCAGGAATCTATGAATTTGCTGGAAAGATGGAATCTCTCCGTTTGAGAATTTTACGGCACATTCAACGTTTTTAATATTAGCTCGCGGTCAGGAATCTATGAATTTGCTGGAAAGATGGAATCTCTCCGTTTGAGAATTTTAAGGCACATTCAACGTTTTTAAGATTAGCTCGCGGTCAGGAATCTATGAATTTGCTGGAAAGATGGAATCACTCCGTTTGAGAATTTTACGGCACATTCAACGTTTTTAAGATTAGCTCGCGGTCAGGAATCTATGAATTTGCTGGAAAGATGGAATCTCTCCGTTTGAGAATTTTACGGCACATTCAACGTTTTTAAGATTAGCTCGCGGTCAGGAATCTATGAATTTGCTGGAAAGATGGAATCTCTCCGTTTGAGAATTTTAAGGCACATTGAACGTTTTTAAGATTAGCTCGCGGTCAGGAATCTATGAATTTGCTGGAAAGATGGAATCTCTCCGTTTGAGAATTTTAAGGCACATTGAACGTTTTTAAGATTAGCTCGCGGTCAGGAATCTATGAATTTGCTGGAAAGATGGAATCTCTCCGTTTGAGAATTTTACGGCACATTCAACGTTTTTAATATTAGCTCGCGGTCAGGAATCTATGAATTTGCTGGAAAGATGGAATCTCTCCGTTTGGGAATTTTAAGGCACATTCAACGTTTTTAAGATTAGCTCGCGGTCAGGAATCTATGAATTTGCTGGAAAGATGGAATCTCTCCGTTTGAGAATTTTACGGCACATTCAACGTTTTTAATATTAGCTCGCGGTCAGGAATCTATGAATTTGCTGGAAAGATGGAATCTCTCCGTTTGAGAATTTTACGGCACATTCAACGTTTTTAAGATTAGCTCGCGGTCAGCAATCTATGAATTTGCTGGAAAGATGGAATGTCTCCGTTTGAGAATTTTACGGCACATTCAACGTTTTTAATATTAGCTCGCGGTCAGGAATCTATGAATTTGCTGGAAAGATGGAATCTCTCCGTTTGAGAATTTTAAGGCACATTCAACGTTTTTAAGATTAGCTCGCGGTCAGGAATCTATGAATTTGCTGGAAAGATGGAATCTCTCCGTTTGAGAATTTTAAGGCACATTCAACGTTTTTAAGATTAGCTCGCGGTCAGGAATCTATGAATTTGCTGGAAAGATGGAATCACTCCGTTTGAGAATTTTACGGCACATTCAACGTTTTTAAGATTAGCTCGCGGTCAGGAATCTATGAATTTGCTGGAAAGATGGAATATCTCCGTTTGAGAATTTTACGGCACATTCAACGTTTTTAAGATTAGCTCGCGGTCAGGAATCTATGAATTTGCTGGAAAGATGGAATCTCTCCGTTTGAGAATTTTAAGGCACATTCAACGTTTTTAAGATTAGCTCGCGGTCAGGAATCTATGAATTTGCTGGAAAGATGGAATCTCTCCGTTTGAGAATTTTAAGGCACATTCAACGTTTTTAAGATTAGCTCGCGGTCAGGAATCTATGAATTTGCTGGAAAGATGGAATCTCTCCGTTTGAGAATTTTACGGCACATTCAACGTTTTTAAGATTAGCTCGCGGTCAGGAATCTATGAATTTGCTGGAAAGATGGAATCTCTCCGTTTGAGAATTTTAAGGCACATTGAACGTTTTTAAGATTAGCTCGCGGTCAGGAATCTATGAATTTGCTGGAAAGATGGAATCTCTCCGTTTGAGAAATTTACGGCACATTGAACGTTTTTAAGATTAGCTCGCGGTCAGGAATCTATGAATTTGCTGGAAAGATGGAATCTCTCCGTTTGAGAATTTTAAGGCACATTCAACGTTTTTAAGATTAGCTCGCGGTCAGGAATCTATGAATTTGCTGGAAAGATGGAATCTCTCCGTTTGAGAATTTTACGGCACATTCAACGTTTTTAATATTAGCTCGCGGTCAGGAATCTATGAATTTGCTGGAAAGATGGAATCTCTCCGTTTGAGAATTTTAAGGCACATTCAACGTTTTTAAGATTAGCTCGCGGTCAGGAATCTATGAATTTGCTGGAAAGATGGAATCACTCCGTTTGAGAATTTTACGGCACATTCAACGTTTTTAAGATTAGCTCGCGGTCAGGAATCTATGAATTTGCTGGAAAGATGGAATCTCTCCGTTTGAGAATTTTACGGCACATTCAACGTTTTTAAGATTAGCTCGCGGTCAGGAATCTATGAATTTGCTGGAAAGATGGAATCTCTCCGTTTGAGAATTTTAAGGCACATTGAACGTTTTTAAGATTAGCTCGCGGTCAGGAATCTATGAATTTGCTGGAAAGATGGAATCTCTCCGTTTGGGAATTTTAAGGCACATTGAACGTTTTTAAGATTAGCTCGCGGTCAGGAATCTATGAATTTGCTGGAAAGATGGAATCTCTCCGTTTGAGAATTTTACGGCACATTCAACGTTTTTAATATTAGCTCGCGGTCAGGAATCTATGAATTTGCTGGAAAGATGGAATCTCTCCGTTTGAGAATTTTACGGCACATTCAACGTTTTTAAGATTAGCTCGCGGTCAGCAATCTATGAATTTGCTGGAAAGATGGAATCTCTCCGTTTGAGAATTTTACGGCACATTCAACGTTTTTAATATTAGCTCGCGGTCAGGAATCTATGAATTTGCTGGAAAGATGGAATCTCTCCGATTGAGAATTTTACGGCACATTGAACGTTATTAAGATTAGCTCGCGGTCAGGAATCTATGAATTTGCTGGAAAGATGGAATCTCTCCGATTGAGAATTTTACGGCACATTGAACGTTATTAAGATTAGCTCGCGGTCAGGAATCTATGAATTTGCTGGAAAGATGGAATCTCTCCGTTTGAGAATTTTACGGCACATTGAACGTTTTTAAGATTAGCTCGCGGTCAGGAATCTATGAATTTGCTGGAAAGATGGAATCTCTCCGTTTGAGAATTTTAAGGCACATTCAACGTTTTTAAGATTAGCTCGCGGTCAGGAATCTATGAATTTGCTGGAAAGATGGAATCTCTCCGTTTGAGAATTTTAAGGCACATTCAACGTTTTTAAGATTAGCTCGCGGTCAGGAATCTATGAATTTGCTGGAAAGATGGAATCTTTCCGTTTGAGAATTTTACGGCACATTCAACGTTTTTAAGATTAGCTCGCGGTCAGGAATCTATGAATTTGCTGAAAAGATGGAATCTCTCCGTTTGAGAATTTTACGGCACATTCAACGTTTTTAATATTAGCTCGCGGTCAGGAATCTATGAATTTGCTGGAAAGATGGAATCTCTCCGTTTGAGAATTTTAAGGCACATTCAACGTTTTTAAGATTAGCTCGCGGTCAGGAATCTATGAATTTGCTGGAAAGATGGAATCTCTCCGTTTGAGAATTTTACGGCACATTCAACGTTTTTAATATTAGCTCGCGGTCAGGAATCTATGAATTTGCTGGAAAGATGGAATCTCTCCGTTTGAGAATTTTAAGGCACATTCAACGTTTTTAAGATTAGCTCGCGGTCAGGAATCTATGAATTTGCTGGAAAGATGGAATCTCTCCGTTTGAGAATTTTACGGCACATTCAACGTTTTTAAGATTAGCTCGCGGTCAGGAATCTATGAATTTGCTGGAAAGATGGAATCTCTCCGTTTGAGAATTTTACGGCACATTCAACGTTTTTAACATTAGCTCGCGGTCAGCAATCTATGAATTTGCTGGAAAGATGGAATCTCTCCGTTTGAGAATTTTAAGGCACATTGAACGTTTTTAAGATTAGCTCGCGGTCAGGAATCTATGAATTTGCTGGAAAGATGGAATCTCTCCGTTTGAGAATTTTAAGGCACATTGAACGTTTTTAAGATTAGCCCGCGGTCAGGAATCTATGAATTTGCTGGAAAGATGGAATCTCTCCGTTTGAGAATTTTACGGCACATTCAACGTTTTTAATATTAGCTCGCGGTCAGGAATCTATGAATTTGCTGGAAAGATGGAATCTCTCCGTTTGAGAATTTTACGGCACATTCAACGTTTTTAAGATTAGCTCGCGGTCAGCAATCTATGAATTTGCTGGAAAGATGGAATATCTCCGTTTGAGAATTTTACGGCACATTCAACGTTTTTAATATTAGCTCGCGGTCAGGAATCTATGAATTTGCTGGAAAGATGGAATCTCTCCGATTGAGAATTTTACGGCACATTGAACGTTATTAAGATTAGCTCGCGGTCAGGAATCTATGAATTTGCTGGAAAGATGGAATCTCTCCGATTGAGAATTTTACGGCACATTGAACGTTATTAAGATTAGCTCGCGGTCAGGAATCTATGAATTTGCTGGAAAGATGGAATCTCTCCGTTTGAGAATTTTACGGCACATTGAACGTTTTTAAGATTAGCTCGCGGTCAGGAATCTATGAATTTGCTGGAAAGATGGAATCTCTCCGTTTGAGAATTTTAAGGCACATTCAACGTTTTTAAGATTAGCTCGCGGTCAGGAATCAATGAATTTGCTGGAAAGATGGAATCTCTCCGTTTGAGAATTTTAAGGCACATTCAACGTTTTTAAGATTAGCTCGCGGTCAGGAATCTATGAATTTGCTGGAAAGATGGAATCTTTCCGTTTGAGAATTTTACGGCACATTCAACGTTTTTAAGATTAGCTCGCGGTCAGGAATCTATGAATTTGCTGGAAAGATGGAATCTCTCCGTTTGAGAATTTTACGGCACATTCAACGTTTTTAATATTAGCTCGCGGTCAGGAATCTATGAATTTGCTGGAAAGATGGAATCTCTCCGTTTGAGAATTTTACGGCCCATTGAACGTTTTTAATATTAGCTCGCGGTCAGGAATCTATGAATTTGCTGGAAAGATGGAATCTCTCCGTTTGAGAATTTTAAGGCACATTCGAACGTTTTTAAGATTAGCTCGCGTCAGGAATCTATGAATTTGCTGGAAAGATGGAATCTCTCCGTTTGAGAATTTTAAGGCACATTCAACGTTTTTAATATTAGCTCGCGGTCAGGAATCTATGAATTTGCTGGAAAGATGGAATCTCTCCGTTTGAGAATTTTACGGCACATTCGAACGTTTTTAATATTAGCTCGCGATCAGGAATCTATGAATTTGCTGGAAAGATGGAATCTCTCCGTTTGAGAATTTTAAGGCACATTGCAACGTTTTTAATATTAGCTCGCGGTCAGGAATCTATGAATTTGCTGGAAAGATGGAATCTCTCCGTTTGAGAATTTTACGGCACATTCGAACGTTTTTAAGATTAGCTCGCGGTCAGGAATCTATGAATTTGCTGGAAAGATGGAATCTCTCCGTTTGAGAATTTTACGGCACATTCAACGTTTTTAAGATTAGCTCGCGGTCAGGAATCTATGAATTTGCTGGAAAGATGGAATCTCTCCGTTTGAGAATTTTAAGGCACATTCAACGTTTTTAAGATTAGCTCGCGGTCAGGAATCTATGAATTTGCTGGAAAGATGGAATCTCTCCGTTTGAGAATTTTAAGGCACATTCAACGTTTTTAAGATTAGCTCGCGGTCAGGAATCTATGAATTTGCTGGAAAAGATGGAATCTCTCCGTTTGAGAATTTTACGGCACATTCAACGTTTTTAAGATTAGCTCGCGGTC
>JAOWCC010001461.1:0-47625 GCA_030867875.1 Actinernus sp. WN-2022
AATTCAAAGATTCCTGACCGCGAGCTAATCTTAAAAACGTTCAATGTGCCGTAAAATTCTCAAACGGAGAGATTCCATCTTTCCAGCCAATTCATAGATTCCTGACCGCGAACTAATCTTAAAAACGTTCAATGTGCCGTAAAATTCTCAAACGGAGAGATTCCATCTTTCCAGCCAATTCATAGATTCCTGACCGCGAGCTAATCTTAAAAACGTTCAATGTGCCGTAAAATTCTCAAACGGAGAGATTCCATCTTTCCAGCCAATTCATAGATTCCTGCTCGCGAGCTAATCTTAAAAACGTTCAATGTGCCGTAAAATTCTCAAACGGAGAGATTCCATCTTTCGAGCCAATTCATAGATTCCTGACCGCGAGCTAAACTTAAAAACGTTCAATGTGCCGTAAAATTCTCAAACGGAGAGATTCCATCTTTCCAGCCAATTCATAGATTCCTGACCGCGAGCTAATCTTAAAAACGTTCAATGTGCCGTAAAATTCTCAAACGGAGAGATTCCATCTTTCCAGCCAATTCATAGATTCCTGACCGCGAGCTAATCTTAAAAACGTTCAATGTGCCGTAAAATTCTCAAACGGAGAGATTCCATCTTTCCAGCCAATTCATAGATTCCTGACCGCGAGCTAATCTTAAAAACGTTCAATGTGCCGTAAAATTCTCAAACGGAGAGATTCCATCTTTCCAGCCAATTCATAGATTCCTGACCGCGAGCTAATCTTAAAAACGTTCAATGTGCCGTAAAATTCTCAAACGGAGAGATTCCATCTTTCTCATAGATTCCTGACCGCGAGCTAATCTTAAAAACGTTCAATGTGCCGTAAAATTCTCAAACGGAGAGATTCCATCTTTCCAGCCAATTCATAGATTCCTGACCGCGAGCTAAACTTAAAAACGTTCAATGTGCCGTAAAATTCTCAAACGGAGAGATTCCATCTTTCCAGCCAATTCATAGATTCCTGACCGCGAGCTAATCTTAAAAACGTTCAATGTGCCGTAAAATTCTCAAACGGAGAGATTCCATCTTTCCAGCCAATTCATAGATTCCTGACCGCGAGCTAATCTTAAAAACGTTCAATGTGCCGTAAAATTCTCAAACGGAGAGATTCCATCTTTCCAGCCAATTCATAGATTCCTGACCGCGAGCTAATCTTAAAAACGTTCAATGTGCCGTAAAATTCTCAAACGGAGAGATTCCATCTTTCCAGCCAATTCATAGATTCCTGACCGCGAGCTAATCTTAAAAACGTTCAATGTGCCGTAAAATTCTCAAACGGAGAGATTCCATCTTTCCAGCCAATTCATAGATTCCTGACCGCGAGCTAATCTTAAAAACGTTCAATGTGCCGTAAAATTCTCAAACGGAGAGATTCCATCTTTCCAGCCAATTCATAGATTCCTGACCGCGAGCTAATCTTAAAAACGTTCAATGTGCCGTAAAATTCTCAAACGGAGAGATTCCATCTTTCCAGCCAATTCATAGATTCCTGACCGCGAGCTAATCTTAAAAACGTTCAATGTGCCGTAAAATTCTCAAACGGAGAGATTCCATCTTTCCAGCCAATTCTTAGATTCCTGACCGCGAGCTAATCTTAAAAACGTTCAATGTGCCGTAAAATTCTCAAACGGAGAGATTCCATCTTTCCAGCCAATTCATAGATTCCTGAACGCGAGCTAAACTTAAAAACGTTCAATGTGCCGTAAAATTCTCAAACGGAGAGATTCCATCTTTCCAGCCAATTCATAGATTCCTGACCGCGAGCTAAACTTAAAAACGTTCAATGTGCCGTAAAATTCTCAAACGGAGAGATTCCATCTTTCCAGCCAATTCATAGATTCCTGACCGCGAGCTAATCTTAAAAACGTTCAATGTGCCGTAAAATTCTCAAACGGAGAGATTCCATCTTTCCAGCCAATTCATAGATTCCTGACCGCGAGCTAATCTTAAAAACGTTCAATGTGCCGTAAAATTCTCAAACGGAGAGATTCCATCTTTCCAGCCAATTCATAGATTCCTGACCGCGAGCTAATCTTAAAAACGTTCAATGTGCCGTAAAATTCTCAAACGGAGAGATTCCATCTTTCCAGCCAATTCATAGATTCCTGACCGCGAGCTAATCTTAAAAACGTTCAATGTGCCGTAAAATTCTCAAACGGAGAGATTCCATCTTTCCAGCCAATTCATAGATTCCTGACCGCGAGCTAATCTTAAAAACGTTCAATGTGCCGTAAAATTCTCAAACGGAGAGATTCCATCTTTCCAGCCAATTCATAGATTCCTGACCGCGAGCTAATCTTAAAAACGTTCAATGTGATTCCTGATTCATCATTCCTGATTCATCATTCCTGATTCATCAATCCTGATTCATCATTCCTGATTCATCATTCCTGATTCCTGATTGATCATTCCTCATTCCTGATTCATCAATCCTCATTCCTGATTCATCATTCCTGATTCCTGATTCATTATTCCTGATTGATCATTCCTGATTCCTGATTGATCATTCCTGATTCCTGATTCATCATTCATCATTCCTGATTCATCATTCTTGATTCCTGATTCATCATTCCTGATTCCTGATTCATCATTCCTGATTCCTGATTGATCATTCCTGATTCATGATTCACCAATCCTGATTCCTGATTCATCATTCCTCTTTCCTGATTCATCAGTCCTGATTCATGATTCACCAATCCAGATTCCTGATTCATCATTCCTCTTTCCTGATTCATCATTCCTGATTCCTGATACATCATTCATCATTCCTGATTCATCATTCATCATTCCTGATTCATCATTCCTGATTCCTGATTTATCATTCCTGATTCATCATTCCTGATTCCTGATTCATCATTCCTGATTCCTGATTCATCATTCCTGATTCCTGATTCATCATTCCTCATTCCTGATTCATCATACCTGATTCCTGATTCATCATTCCTCATTCCTGATTCATCATTCCTGATTCCTGATTCATCATTCCTGATTCCTGATTCCTGATTCATCATTCGTGATTCATTATTCCTCATTCCTGATTCATCATTCTTCATTCCTGATTAATCATTCCTCATTCCTGATTCATCATTCCTGATTCATGATTCACCATTCCTGATTCCTGATACATCATTCATCATTCCTGATTCATCATTCCTGATTCATCATTCCTGATTCCTGATTCATCATTCCTGATTCCTGATTCATCATTCATCATTCCTGATTAATCATTCCTGATTCATGATTCACCATTCCTGATTCCTGATTCATCATTCCTCTTTCCTGATTCATCATTCCTGATTCCTGATTCATCATTCCTGATTCCTGATTCATCAGTCCTGATTCATGATTCACCAATCCAGATTCCTGATTCATCATTCCTCTTTCCTGATTCATCATTCCTGATTCCTGATACATCATTCATCATTCCTGATTCATCATTCATCATTCCTGATTCATCATTCCTGATTCCTGATTTATCATTCCTGATTCATCATTCCTGATTCCTGATTCATCATTCCTGATTCCTGATTTATCATTCCTCATTCCTGATTCATCATTCCCCATTCCTGATTCATCATACCTGATTCCTGATTCCTCATTCCTGATTGATCATTCCTCATTCCTGATTCATCATTCCTGATTCCTGATTCCTGATTCATCATTCCTGATTCCTGATTCATAATTCCTGATTCATTATTCCTCATTCCTGATTCATCATTCTTCATTCCTGATTAATCATTCCTCATTCCTGATTCATCATTCCTGATTCATGATTCACCATTCCTGATTCCTGATACATCATTCATCATTCCTGATTCATCATTCCTGATGCCTGATTCATCATTCCTGATTCATCATTCCTGATTCCTGATTCATCATTCCTGATTCCTGATTCATCATTCCTCATTCCTGATTCATCAATCCTCATTCCTGATTCATCATTCCTGATTCCTGATTGATCATTCCTCATTCCTGATTCATCAATCCTCATTCCTGATTCATCAATCCTGATTCCTGATTCATTATTCCTGATTGATCATTCCTGATTCCTGATTGATCATTCCTGATTCCTGATTCATCATTCATCATTCCTGATTCATCATTCTTGATTCCTGATTCATCATTCCTGATTCCTGATTCATCATTCCTGATTCCTGATTCATCATTCATCATTCATGATTCCTGATTCATCATTGCTGATTCCTGATTCATCATTCATCATTCCTCATGGATCATTCCTTATTCCCGATTCATCATTCCTGATTCCTGATTCATCATTCCTGATTCCTGATTCATCATTCCTGATTCCTGATTCACCATTCCTGATTCCTGATTCATCATTCCTCTTTCCTGATTCATCATTCCTGATTCCTGATACATCATTCATCATTCCTGATTCATCATTCCTGATTCCTGATTCATCATTCCTGATTCCTGATTGATCATTCCTGATTCATGATTCACCAATCCTGATTCCTGATTCATCATTCCTCTCTCCTGATTCATCATTCCTGATTCCTGATACATCATTCATCATTCCTGATTCATCATTCATCATTCCTGATTCATCATTCCTGATTCCTGATTCTTCATTCCTGATTCCTGATTCATCATTCCTGATTCCTGATTCATCATTCCTGATTCCTGATTCATCATTCATCATTCCTGATTCATCATTCCTGATTCATCATTCCTGATTCCTGATTGATCATTCCTCATTCCTGATTCATCATTCCTGATTCATCATTCCTCATTCCTGATTCCTGATTCATCATTCCTGATTCATGATTCACCATTCCTGATTCCTGATTCATCATTCCTCTTTCCTGATTTATCATTCCTGATTCCTGATTCATCATTCATCATTCCTGATTCATCATTCCTGATTCATCATTCCTGATTCATCAGTCCTGATTCATGATTCACCAATCCTGATTCCTGACTCATCATTCATCATTCCTGATTCCTGATTCATCATTCCTGATTCATCATTCATCATTCCTGATTCATAAATCATCATTCCTGATTCATCATTCCTGATTCCTGATTCATCATTCCTGATTCCTGATTCATCATTCCTGATTCATGATTCACCATTCCTGATTCGTCATTCATCATTTCTTAAACATCATTCCTGATTCCTGATTCCTGATTCATCATTCCTGATTCCTGATTCCTGATTCATCATTCCTGATTCATCATTCCTGATTCATCATTCATCATTCCTGATTCATCATTCCTGATTCCTGATTCCTGATTCATCATTCCTGATTCATCATTCCTGATTCATCATTCATCATTCCTGATTCATCATTCCTGATTCCTGATTCCTGATTCATCATTCCTGATTCATCATTCCTGATTCCTGATTCATCATTCCTGATTCCTGATTCATCATTCCTCATTCCTGATACATCATTCATCATACCTGATTCATCATTCATCATTCCTGATTCGTCATTCATGATTCCTGATTCATCATTCATGATTCCTGATTCAACATCCCTGATTCCTGATTCATCATTCCTCTTTCCTGATTCATCATTCCTGATTCCTGATACGTCATTGATCATTCCTGATTCATCATTCCTGATTCATCATTCCTGATTCATCATTCCTGATTCATCATTCCCGATTCATCATTCCTGATTCATCATTAATCATTCCTGATTCATCATTCATCATTCCTGATGCATCATGTGCCGTAAAATTCTCAAACGGAGAGATTCCATCTTTCCAGCCAATTCATAGATTCCTGACCGCGAGCTAATCTTAAAAACGTTCAATGTGATTCCTGATTCATCATTCCTGATTCATCATTCCTGATTCATCATTCCTGATTCATCATTCCTGATTCCTGATTGATCATTCCTCATTCCTGATTCATCAATCCTCATTCCTGATTCATCATTCCTGATTCCTGATTCATTATTCCTGATTGATCATTCCTGATTCCTGATTGATCATTCCTGATTCCTGATTCATCATTCATCATTCCTGATTCATCATTCTTGATTCCTGATTCATCATTCCTGATTCCTGATTCAACATTCCTGATTCCTGATTCATCATTCATCATTCCTGATTCCTGATTCATCATTGCTGATTCCTGATTCATCATTCATCATTCCTGATTGATCATTCCTTATTCCCGATTCATCATTCCTGATTCCTGATTCATCATTCCTGATTCCTGATTCATCATTCCTGATTCATGATTCACCATTCCTGATTCCTGATTTATCATTCCTCTTTCCTGATTCATCATTCCTGATTCCTGATACATCATTCATCATTCCTGATTCATCATTCCTGATTCCTGATTCATCATTCCTGATTCCTGATTGATCATTCCTGATTCCTGATTCATCATTCCTGATTCATCATTCCTGATTCATCATTCCTGATTCATCATTCCTGATTCATCATTCCTGATTCCTGATTCCTGATTCATCATTCCTGATTCCTGATTCCTGATTCATCATTCCTCATTCCTGATTCATCATTCTTCATTCCTGATTAATCATTCCTCATTCCTGATTCATCATTCCTGATTCATGATTCACCATTCCTGATTCCTGATTCCTGATTCATCATTCGTCATTCCTGATTCATCATTCCTGATTCCTGATTCATTATTCCTGATTCATCATTCCTGATTCCTGATTCATCTTCCTGATTCCTGATTCATCATTCATCATTCCTGATTGATCATTCCTTATTCCTGATTGATCATTCCTGATTCCTGATTGAACATTCCTGATTCCTGATTCATCATTCATCATTCCTGATTCATCATTCTTGATTCCTGATTCATCATTCCTGATTCCTGATTCATCATTCCTCTTTCCTGATTCATCATTCATCATTCCTAATACATCATTCATCATTCCTGATTCATCATTCCTGATTCCTGATTCATCATTCCTGATTCCTGATTGATCATTCCTGATTCCTGATTCATCATTCATCATTCCTGATTCATCATTCTTGATTCCTGATTCATCATTCCTGATTCCTGATTCATCATTCCTCTTTCCTGATTCATCATTCATCATTCCTAATACATCATTCATCATTCCTGATTCCTGATTCATCATTCCTGATTCCTGATTCATCAGTCCTGATTCATGAATCACCAATCCAGATTCCTGATTCATCATTCCTCTTTCCTGATTCATCATTCCTGATTCCTGAGACATCATTCATCATTCCTGATTCATCATTCATCATTCCTGATTCATCATTCCTGATTCCTGATTCATCATTCATCATTCCTGATTCATCAATCCTGATTCCTGATTCATTATTCCTGATTGATCATTCCTGATTCCTGATTGATCATTCCTGATTCCTGATTCATCATTCATCATTCCTGATTCATCATTCTTGATTCCTGATTCATCATTCCTGATTCCTGATTCATCATTCCTGATTCCTGATTCATCATTCATCATTCCTGATTCCTGATTCATCATTGCTGATTCCTGATTCATCATTCATCATTCCTCATGGATCATTCCTTATTCCCGATTCATCATTCCTGATTCCTGATTCATCATTCCTGATTCCTGATTCATCATTCCTGATTCCTGATTCACCATTCCTGATTCCTGATTCATCATTCCTCTTTCCTGATTCATCATTCCTGATTCCTGATACATCATTCATCATTCCTGATTCATCATTCCTGATTCCTGATTCATCATTCCTGATTCCTGATTGATCATTCCTGATTCATGATTCACCAATCCTGATTCCTGATTCATCATTCCTCTCTCCTGATTCATCATTCCTGATTCCTGATACATCATTCATCATTCCTGATTCATCATTCATCATTCCTGATTCATCATTCCTGATTCCTGATTCATCATTCCTGATTCCTGATTCATCATTCCTGATTCCTGATTCATCATTCCTGATTCCTGATTCATCATTCATCATTCCTGATTCATTATTCCTGATTCATCATTCCTGATTCCTGATTGATCATTCCTCATTCCTGATTCATCATTCCTGATTCATCATTCCTCATTCCTGATTCCTGATTCATCATTCCTGATTCATGATTCACCATTCCTGATTCCTGATTCATCATTCCTCTTTCCTGATTCATCATTCCTGATTCCTGATTCATCATTCATCATTCCTGATTCATCATTCCTGATTCATCATTCCTGATTCCTGATTCATCAGTCCTGATTCATGATTCACCAATCCTGATTCCTGACTCATCATTCATCATTCCTGATTCCTGATTCATCATTCCTGATTCATCATTCATCATTCCTGATTCATCAATCATCATTCCTGATTCATCATTCCTGATTCCTGATTCATCATTCCTGATTCCTGATTCATCATTCCTGATTCATGATTCACCATTCCTGATTCGTCATTCATCATTCCTTAAACATCATTCCTGATTCCTGATTCCTGATTCATCATTCCTGATTCCTGATTCCTGATTCATCATTCCTGATTCATCATTCCTGATTCATCATTCATCATTCCTGATTCATCATTCCTGATTCCTGATTCCTGATTCATCATTCCTGATTCATCATTCCTGATTCATCATTCATCATTCCTGATTCATCATTCCTGATTCCTGATTCCTGATTCATCATTCCTGATTCATCATTCCTGATTCCTGATTCATCATTCCTGATTCCTGATTCATCATTCCTCATTCCTGATACATCATTCATCATACCTGATTCATCATTCATCATTCCTGATTCGTCATTCATGATTCCTGATTCATCATTCATGATTCCTGATTCAACATCCCTGATTCCTGATTCATCATTCCTCTTTCCTGATTCATCATTCCTGATTCCTGATACGTCATTGATCATTCCTGATTCATCATTCCTGATTCATCATTCCTGATTCATCATTCCCGATTCATCATTCCTGATTCATCATTAATCATTCCTGATTCATCATTCATCATTCCTGATGCATCATGTGCCGTAAAATTCTCAAACGGAGAGATTCCATCTTTCCAGCCAATTCATAGATCCCTGACCGCGAGCTAATCTTAAAAACGTTCAATGTGATTCCTGATTCATCATTCCTGATTCATCATTCCTGATTCATCATTCCTGATTCATCATTCCTGATTCCTGATTGATCATTCCTCATTCCTGATTCATCAATCCTCATTCCTGATTCATCATTCCTGATTCCTGATTCATTATTCCTGATTGATCATTCCTGATTCCTGATTGATCATTCCTGATTCCTGATTCATCATTCATCATTCCTGATTCATCATTCTTGATTCCTGATTCATCATTCCTGATTCCTGATTCAACATTCCTGATTCCTGATTCATCATTCATCATTCCTGATTCCTGATTCATCATTGCTGATTCCTGATTGATCATTCCTTATTCCTGATTGATCATTCCTGATTCCTGATTGATCATTCCTGATTCCTGATTCATCATTCATCATTCCCGATTCATCATTCTTGATTCCTGATTCATCATTCCTGATTCCTGATTCATCATTCCTCTTTCCTGATTCATCATTCATCATTCCTAATACATCATTCATCATTCCTGATTCATCATTCCTGATTCCTGATTCATCATTCCTGATTCCTGATTGATCATTCCTGATTCCTGATTCATCATTCATCATTCCTGATTCATCATTCTTGATTCCTGATTCATCATTCCTGATTCCTGATTCATCATTCCTCTTTCCTGATTCATCATTCATCATTCCTAATACATCATTCATCATTCCTGATTCCTGATTCATCATTCCTGATTCCTGATTCATCAGTCCTGATTCATGAATCACCAATCCAGATTCCTGATTCATCATTCCTCTTTCCTGATTCATCATTCCTGATTCCTGATACATCATTCATCATTCCTGATTCATCATTCATCATTCCTGATTCATCATTCCTGATTCCTGATTTATCATTCCTGATTCATCATTCCTGATTCCTGATTCATCATTCCTGATTCCTGATTCATCATTCCTGATTCCTGATTCATCATTCTTCATTCCTGATTCATCATTCCTGATTCCTGATTCATCATTCCTGATTGATCATTCCTCATTCCTGATTCATCATTCCTGAATCCTGATTCATCATTCCTGATTCCTGATTCGTCATTCCTGATTCATCATTCCTCATTCCTGATTCATCATTCTTCATTCCTGATTCCTGATTCCTGATTCCTGATTCATCATTCCTGATCCCTGATTCATCATTTAACATTCCTGATTCCTGATTCATCATTCCTGATTCCTGATTCATCATTCCTGATTCCTGATTCATCATTCCTGATTCCTGATTCCTGATTCATCATTCCTGATTCCTGATTCATCATTCCTGATTCATTATTCACCATTCCTGATTCCTGATTCATCATTCCTCTTTCCTGATTCATCATTCCTGATTTCTGATACATCATTCATCATTCCTGATTCATCATTCATCATTCCTGATTCATCATTCATGATTCCTGATTTATCATTCCTGATTCATCATTCCTGATTCCTGTTTCATCATTCCTGATTCCTGATTCATCATTCCTCATTCCTGATTCATCATTCATGATTCCTGATTCAACATTCCTGATTCCTGATTCATCATTCCTGATTCATGATTCACCATTCCTGATTCCTGATTCATCATTCCTCTTTCCTGATTCATCATTCCTGATTCCTGATTCATCATTCCTCTTTCCTCATTCCTGATCGCTGATTCATCATTCCTAATTCATCATTCCTGATTCATCATTCATCATTCCTGATTCATCATTCCTGATTTCTGATTCATCATTCCTGATTCCTGATTCATCATTCCTGATTCCTGATTCCTGATTCATCATTCATCATTCCTGATTCATTATTCCTGATTCATCATTCATCATTCCTGATTCATCATTCATCATTCCTGATTCATCATTCGTCATTCCTGATTCATCATTCCTGATTCCTGATTCATTATTCCTGATTCATCATTCCTGATTCCTGATTGATCATTCCTGATTCCTGATTCATCATTCATCATTCCTGATTCATCATTCCTGATTCATGATTCACCATTCCTGATTCCTGATTCATCATTCCTCTTTCCTGATTGATCATTCCTGATTCCTGATACATCATTCATTATTCCTGATTCATCATTCCTGATTCATCATTCCTGATTCCTGATTCATCATTCCTCTTTCCTGATTCATCATTCGTGATTCCTGATACATCATTCATCATTCCTGATTCATCATTCATAATTCCTGATTCATCATTCCTGATTCCTGATTCATCATTCCTGATTCCTGATTCATCATTCCTCATTCCTGATTCATCATTCCTGATTCATGATTCACCATTCCTGATTCCTGATACATCATTCATCATTCCTGATTCATCATTCCTGATTCATCATTCCTGATTCCTGATTCATCATTCCTGATTCCTGATTCATCATTCATCATTCCTGATTAATCATTCCTGATTCATGATTCACCATTCCTGATTCCTGATTCATCATTCCTCGTTCCTGATTCATCATTCCTGATTCCTGATTCATCATTCCTGATTCCTGATTCATCAGTCCTGATTCATGATTCACCAATCCAGATTCCTGATTCATCATTCCTCTTTCCTGATTCATCATTCCTGATTCCTGATACATCATTCATCATTCCTGATTCATCATTCATCATTCCTGATTCATCATTCCTGATTCCTGATTTATCATTCCTGATTCATCATTCCTGATTCCTGATTCATCATTCCTGATTCCTGATTTATCATTCCTCATTCCTGATTCATCATTCCCCATTCCTGATTCATCATACCTGATTCCTGATTCCTCATTCCTGATTGATCATTCCTCATTCCTGATTCATCATTCCTGATTCCTGATTCATCATTCCTGATTCCTGATTCCTGATTCATCATTCCTGATTCATTATTCCTCATTCCTGATTCATCATTCTTCATTCCTGATTAATCATTCCTCATTCCTGATTCATCATTCCTGATTCATGATTCACCATTCCTGATTCCTGATACATCATTCATCATTCCTGATTCATCATTCCTGATGCCTGATTCATCATTCCTGATTCATCATTCCTGATTCCTGATTCATCATTCCTGATTCCTGATTCATCATTCCTCATTCCTGATTCATCAATCCTCATTCCTGATTCACCATTCCTGATTCCTGATTTATCATTCCTCTTTCCTGATTCATCATTCCTGATTCCTGATACATCATTCATCATTCCTGATTCATCATTCCTGATTCCTGATTCATCATTCCTGATTCCTGATTGATCATTCCTGATTCCTGATTCATCATTCCTGATTCATCATTCCTGATTCATCATTCCTGATTCCTGATTCCTGATTCATCATTCCTGATTCCTGATTCCTGATTCATCATTCCTGATCCCTGATTCATCATTCATCATTCCTGATTCCTGATTCATCATTCCTGATTCATCATTCCCCATTCCTGATTCATCATACCTGATTCCTGATTCCTCATTCCTGATTGATCATTCCTCATTCCTGATTCATCATTCCTGATTCCTGATTCATCATTCCTGATTCCTGATTCCTGATTCATCATTCCTGATTCATTATTCCTCATTCCTGATTCATCATTCTTCATTCCTGATTAATCATTCCTCATTCCTGATTCATCATTCCTGATTCATGATTCACCATTCCTGATTCCTGATACATCATTCATCATTCCTGATTCATCATTCCTGATGCCTGATTCATCATTCCTGATTCATCATTCCTGATTCCTGATTCATCATTCCTGATTCCTGATTCATCATTCCTCATTCCTGATTCATCAATCCTCATTCCTGATTCACCATTCCTGATTCCTGATTTATCATTCCTCTTTCCTGATTCATCATTCCTGATTCCTGATACATCATTCATCATTCCTGATTCATCATTCCTGATTCCTGATTCATCATTCCTGATTCCTGATTGATCATTCCTGATTCCTGATTCATCATTCCTGATTCATCATTCCTGATTCATCATTCATCATTCCTGATTCATCATTCCTGATTCCTGATTCCTGATTCATCATTCCTGATTCCTGATTCATCATTCCTGATTCATGATTCACCATTCCTGATTCCTGATTCATCATTCCTCTTTCCTGATTCATCAGTCCTGATTCATGATTCACCAATCCAGATTCCTGATTCATCATTCCTCTTTCCTGATTCATCATTCCTGATTCCTGATACATCATTCATCATTCCTGATTCATCATTCATCATTCCTGATTCATCATTCCTGATTCCTGATTTATCATTCCTGATTCATCATTCCTGATTCCTGATTCATCATTCCTCATTCCTGATTCATCATTCCTCATTCATGATTCACCATTCCTGATTCCTGATACATCATTCATCATTCCTGATTCATCATTCCTGATTCATCATTCCTGATTCCTGATTCATCATTTCTGATTCCTGATTCATCGTTCATCATTCCTGATTAATCATTCCTGATTCATGATTCACCATTCCTGATTCCTGATTCATCATTCCTCTTTCCTGATTCATCATTCCTGATTCCTGATTCATCATTCCTGATTCCTGATTCATCAGTCCTGATTCATGATTCACCAATCCAGATTCCTGATTCATCATTCCTCTTTCCTGATTCATCATTCCTGATTCCTGATACATCATTCATCATTCCTGATTCATCATTCATCATTCCTGATTCATCATTCCTGATTCCTGATTTATCATTCCTGATTCATCATTCCTGATTCCTGATTCATCATTCCTGATTCCTGATTTATCATTCCTCATTCCTGATTCATCATTCCCCATTCCTGATTCATCATACCTGATTCCTGATTCCTCATTCCTGATTCACCATTCCTGATTCCTGATTCATCATTCCTCTTTCCTGATTCATCATTCCTGATTCCTGATTCATCATTCCTGATTCCTGATTCATCAGTCCTGATTCATGATTCACCAATCCAGATTCCTGATTCATCATTCCTCTTTCCTGATTCATCATTCCTGATTCCTGATACATCATTCATCATTCCTGATTCATCATTCATCATTCCTGATTCGTCATTCCTGATTCCTGATTTATCATTCCTGATTCATCATTCCTGATTCCTGATTCATCATTCCTCATTCCTGATTTATCATTCCTCATTCCTGATTCATCATTCCCCATTCCTGATTCATCATACCTGATTCCTGATTCCTCATTCCTGATTGATCATTCCTCATTCCTGATTCATCATTCCTGATTCCTGATTCCTGATTCATCATTCCTGATTCCTGATTCCTGATTCATAATACCTGATTCATTATTCCTCATTCCTGATTCATCATTCTTCATTCCTGATTAATCATTCCTCATTCCTGATTCATCATTCCTGATTCATGATTCACCATTCCTGATTCCTGATACATCATTCCTGATTAATCATTCCTGATTCATGATTCACCATTCCTGATTCCTGATTCATCATTCCTGATTCCTGATTCATCATTCCTGATTCCTGATTCATCATTCCTGATTCCTGATTCATCAGTCCTGATTCATGATTCACCAATCCAGATTCCTGATTCATCATTCCTCTTTCCTGATTCATCATTCCTGATTCCTGATACATCATTCATCATTCCTGATTCATCATTCATCATTCCTGATTCATCATTCCTGATTCCTGATTTATCATTCCTGATTCATCATTCCTGATTCCTGATTCATCATTCCTGATTCCTGATTTATCATTCCTCATTCCTGATTCATCATTCCCCATTCCTGATTCATCATACCTGATTCATGATTCACCATTCCTGATTCCTGATTCATCATTCCTCTTTCCTGATTCATCATTCCTGATTCCTGATTCATCATTCCTGATTCCTGATTCATCAGTCCTGATTCATGATTCACCAATCCAGATTCCTGATTCATCATTCCTCTTTCCTGATTCATCATTCCTGATTCCTGATACATCATTCATCATTCCTGATTCATCATTCATCATTCCTGATTCATCATTCCTGATTCCTGATTTATCATTCCTGATTCATCATTCCTGATTCCTGATTCATCATTCCTGATTCCTGATTTATCATTCCTCATTCCTGATTCATCATTCCCCATTCCTGATTCATCATACCTGATTCCTGATTCCTCATTCCTGATTGATCATTCCTCATTCCTGATTCATCATTCCTGATTCCTGATTCCTGATTCATCATTCCTGATTCCTGATTCCTGATTCATAATTCCTGATTCATTATTCCTCATTCCTGATTCATCATTCTTCATTCCTGATTAATCATTCCTCATTCCTGATTCATCATTCCTGATTCATGATTCACCATTCCTGATTCCTGATACATCATTCATCATTCCTGATTCATCATTCCTGATGCCTGATTCATCATTCCTGATTCATCATTCCTGATTCCTGATTCATCATTCCTGATTCCTGATTCATCATTCCTCATTCCTGATTCATCAATCCTCATTCCTGATTCATCATTCCTGATTCCTGATTGATCATTCCTCATTCCTGATTCATCAATCCTCATTCCTGATTCATCAATCCTGATTCCTGATTCATTATTCCTGATTGATCATTCCTGATTCCTGATTGATCATTCCTGATTCCTGATTCATCATTCATCATTCCTGATTCATCATTCTTGATTCCTGATTCATCATTCCTGATTCCTGATTCATCATTCCTGATTCCTGATTCATCATTCATCATTCATGATTCCTGATTCATCATTGCTGATTCCTGATTCATCATTCATCATTCCTCATGGATCATTCCTTATTCCCGATTCATCATTCCTGATTCCTGATTCATCATTCCTGATTCCTGATTCATCATTCCTGATTCCTGATTCACCATTCCTGATTCCTGATTCATCATTCCTCTTTCCTGATTCATCATTCCTGATTCCTGATACATCATTCATCATTCCTGATTCATCATTCCTGATTCCTGATTCATCATTCCTGATTCCTGATTGATCATTCCTGATTCATGATTCACCAATCCTGATTCCTGATTCATCATTCCTCTCTCCTGATTCATCATTCCTGATTCCTGATACATCATTCATCATTCCTGATTCATCATTCATCATTCCTGATTCATCATTCCTGATTCCTGATTCTTCATTCCTGATTCCTGATTCATCATTCCTGATTCCTGATTCATCATTCCTGATTCCTGATTCATCATTCATCATTCCTGATTCATCATTCCTGATTCATCATTCCTGATTCCTGATTGATCATTCCTCATTCCTGATTCATCATTCCTGATTCATCATTCCTCATTCCTGATTCCTGATTCATCATTCCTGATTCATGATTCACCATTCCTGATTCCTGATTCATCATTCCTCTTTCCTGATTTATCATTCCTGATTCCTGATTCATCATTCATCATTCCTGATTCATCATTCCTGATTCATCATTCCTGATTCATCAGTCCTGATTCATGATTCACCAATCCTGATTCCTGACTCATCATTCATCATTCCTGATTCCTGATTCATCATTCCTGATTCATCATTCATCATTCCTGATTCATAAATCATCATTCCTGATTCATCATTCCTGATTCCTGATTCATCATTCCTGATTCCTGATTCATCATTCCTGATTCATGATTCACCATTCCTGATTCGTCATTCATCATTCCTTAAACATCATTCCTGATTCCTGATTCCTGATTCATCATTCCTGATTCCTGATTCCTGATTCATCATTCCTGATTCATCATTCATCATTCCTGATTCATCATTCCTGATTCCTGATTCCTGATTCATCATTCCTGATTCATCATTCCTGATTCATCATTCATCATTCCTGATTCATCATTCCTGATTCCTGATTCCTGATTCATCATTCCTGATTCATCATTCCTGATTCCTGATTCATCATTCCTGATTCCTGATTCATCATTCCTCATTCCTGATACATCATTCATCATACCTGATTCATCATTCATCATTCCTGATTCGTCATTCATGATTCCTGATTCATCATTCATGATTCCTGATTCAACATCCCTGATTCCTGATTCATCATTCCTCTTTCCTGATTCATCATTCCTGATTCCTGATACGTCATTGATCATTCCTGATTCATCATTCCTGATTCATCATTCCTGATTCATCATTCCTGATTCATCATTCCCGATTCATCATTCCTGATTCATCATTAATCATTCCTGATTCATCATTCATCATTCCTGATGCATCATGTGCCGTAAAATTCTCAAACGGAGAGATTCCATCTTTCCAGCCAATTCATAGATTCCTGACCGCGAGCTAATCTTAAAAACGTTCAATGTGATTCCTGATTCATCATTCCTGATTCATCATTCCTGATTCATCATTCCTGATTCATCATTCCTGATTCCTGATTGATCATTCCTCATTCCTGATTCATCAATCCTCATTCCTGATTCATCATTCCTGATTCCTGATTCATTATTCCTGATTGATCATTCCTGATTCCTGATTGATCATTCCTGATTCCTGATTCATCATTCATCATTCCTGATTCATCATTCTTGATTCCTGATTCATCATTCCTGATTCCTGATTCAACATTCCTGATTCCTGATTCATCATTCATCATTCCTGATTCCTGATTCATCATTGCTGATTCCTGATTCATCATTCATCATTCCTGATTGATCATTCCTTATTCCCGATTCATCATTCCTGATTCCTGATTCATCATTCCTGATTCCTGATTCATCATTCCTGATTCATGATTCACCATTCCTGATTCCTGATTTATCATTCCTCTTTCCTGATTCATCATTCCTGATTCCTGATACATCATTCATCATTCCTGATTCATCATTCCTGATTCCTGATTCATCATTCCTGATTCCTGATTGATCATTCCTGATTCCTGATTCATCATTCCTGATTCATCATTCCTGATTCATCATTCCTGATTCATCATTCCTGATTCATCATTCCTGATTCCTGATTCCTGATTCATCATTCCTGATTCCTGATTCCTGATTCATCATTCCTCATTCCTGATTCATCATTCTTCATTCCTGATTAATCATTCCTCATTCCTGATTCATCATTCCTGATTCATGATTCACCATTCCTGATTCCTGATTCCTGATTCATCATTCGTCATTCCTGATTCATCATTCCTGATTCCTGATTCATTATTCCTGATTCATCATTCCTGATTCCTGATTCATCTTCCTGATTCCTGATTCATCATTCATCATTCCTGATTGATCATTCCTTATTCCTGATTGATCATTCCTGATTCCTGATTGAACATTCCTGATTCCTGATTCATCATTCATCATTCCTGATTCATCATTCTTGATTCCTGATTCATCATTCCTGATTCCTGATTCATCATTCCTCTTTCCTGATTCATCATTCATCATTCCTAATACATCATTCATCATTCCTGATTCATCATTCCTGATTCCTGATTCATCATTCCTGATTCCTGATTGATCATTCCTGATTCCTGATTCATCATTCATCATTCCTGATTCATCATTCTTGATTCCTGATTCATCATTCCTGATTCCTGATTCATCATTCCTCTTTCCTGATTCATCATTCATCATTCCTAATACATCATTCATCATTCCTGATTCCTGATTCATCATTCCTGATTCCTGATTCATCAGTCCTGATTCATGAATCACCAATCCAGATTCCTGATTCATCATTCCTCTTTCCTGATTCATCATTCCTGATTCCTGAGACATCATTCATCATTCCTGATTCATCATTCATCATTCCTGATTCATCATTCCTGATTCCTGATTCATCATTCATCATTCCTGATTCATCAATCCTGATTCCTGATTCATTATTCCTGATTGATCATTCCTGATTCCTGATTGATCATTCCTGATTCCTGATTCATCATTCATCATTCCTGATTCATCATTCTTGATTCCTGATTCATCATTCCTGATTCCTGATTCATCATTCCTGATTCCTGATTCATCATTCATCATTCCTGATTCCTGATTCATCATTGCTGATTCCTGATTCATCATTCATCATTTCTCATGGATCATTCCTTATTCCCGATTCATCATTCCTGATTCCTGATTCATCATTCCTGATTCCTGATTCACCATTCCTGATTCCTGATTCATCATTCCTCTTTCCTGATTCATCATTCCTGATTCCTGATACATCATTCATCATTCCTGATTCATCATTCCTGATTCCTGATTCATCATTCCTGATTCCTGATTCATCATTCCTGATTCATGATTCACCAATCCTGATTCCTGATTCATCATTCCTCTCTCCTGATTCATCATTCCTGATTCCTGATACATCATTCATCATTCCTGATTCATCATTCATCATTCCTGATTCATCATTCCTGATTCCTGATTCATCATTCCTGATTCCTGATTCATCATTCCTGATTCCTGATTCATCATTCCTGATTCCTGATTCATCATTCATCATTCCTGATTCATTATTCCTGATTCATCATTCCTGATTCCTGATTGATCATTCCTCATTCCTGATTCATCATTCCTGATTCATCATTCCTCATTCCTGATTCCTGATTCATCATTCCTGATTCATGATTCACCATTCCTGATTCCTGATTCATCATTCCTCTTTCCTGATTCATCATTCCTGATTCCTGATTCATCATTCATCATTCCTGATTCATCATTCCTGATTCATCATTCCTGATTCCTGATTCATCAGTCCTGATTCATGATTCACCAATCCTGATTCCTGACTCATCATTCATCATTCCTGATTCCTGATTCATCATTCCTGATTCATCATTCATCATTCCTGATTCATCAATCATCATTCCTGATTCATCATTCCTGATTCCTGATTCATCATTCCTGATTCCTGATTCATCATTCCTGATTCATGATTCACCATTCCTGATTCGTCATTCATCATTCCTTAAACATCATTCCTGATTCCTGATTCCTGATTCATCATTCCTGATTCCTGATTCCTGATTCATCATTCCTGATTCATCATTCCTGATTCATCATTCATCATTCCTGATTCATCATTCCTGATTCCTGATTCCTGATTCATCATTCCTGATTCATCATTCCTGATTCATCATTCATCATTCCTGATTCATCATTCCTGATTCCTGATTCCTGATTCATCATTCCTGATTCATCATTCCTGATTCCTGATTCATCATTCCTGATTCCTGATTCATCATTCCTCATTCCTGATACATCATTCATCATACCTGATTCATCATTCATCATTCCTGATTCGTCATTCATGATTCCTGATTCATCATTCATGATTCCTGATTCAACATCCCTGATTCCTGATTCATCATTCCTCTTTCCTGATTCATCATTCCTGATTCCTGATACGTCATTGATCATTCCTGATTCATCATTCCTGATTCATCATTCCTGATTCATCATTCCCGATTCATCATTCCTGATTCATCATTAATCATTCCTGATTCATCATTCATCATTCCTGATGCATCATGTGCCGTAAAATTCTCAAACGGAGAGATTCCATCTTTCCAGCCAATTCATAGATCCCTGACCGCGAGCTAATCTTAAAAACGTTCAATGTGATTCCTGATTCATCATTCCTGATTCATCATTCCTGATTCATCATTCCTGATTCATCATTCCTGATTCCTGATTGATCATTCCTCATTCCTGATTCATCAATCCTCATTCCTGATTCATCATTCCTGATTCCTGATTCATTATTCCTGATTGATCATTCCTGATTCCTGATTGATCATTCCTGATTCCTGATTCATCATTCATCATTCCTGATTCATCATTCTTGATTCCTGATTCATCATTCCTGATTCCTGATTCAACATTCCTGATTCCTGATTCATCATTCATCATTCCTGATTCCTGATTCATCATTGCTGATTCCTGATTGATCATTCCTTATTCCTGATTGATCATTCCTGATTCCTGATTGATCATTCCTGATTCCTGATTCATCATTCATCATTCCCGATTCATCATTCTTGATTCCTGATTCATCATTCCTGATTCCTGATTCATCATTCCTCTTTCCTGATTCATCATTCATCATTCCTAATACATCATTCATCATTCCTGATTCATCATTCCTGATTCCTGATTCATCATTCCTGATTCCTGATTGATCATTCCTGATTCCTGATTCATCATTCATCATTCCTGATTCATCATTCTTGATTCCTGATTCATCATTCCTGATTCCTGATTCATCATTCCTCTTTCCTGATTCATCATTCATCATTCCTAATACATCATTCATCATTCCTGATTCCTGATTCATCATTCCTGATTCCTGATTCATCAGTCCTGATTCATGAATCACCAATCCAGATTCCTGATTCATCATTCCTCTTTCCTGATTCATCATTCCTGATTCCTGATACATCATTCATCATTCCTGATTCATCATTCATCATTCCTGATTCATCATTCCTGATTCCTGATTTATCATTCCTGATTCATCATTCCTGATTCCTGATTCATCATTCCTGATTCCTGATTCATCATTCCTGATTCCTGATTCATCATTCTTCATTCCTGATTCATCATTCCTGATTCCTGATTCATCATTCCTGATTGATCATTCCTCATTCCTGATTCATCATTCCTGAATCCTGATTCATCATTCCTGATTCCTGATTCGTCATTCCTGATTCATCATTCCTCATTCCTGATTCATCATTCTTCATTCCTGATTCCTGATTCCTGATTCCTGATTCATCATTCCTGATCCCTGATTCATCATTTAACATTCCTGATTCCTGATTCATCATTCCTGATTCCTGATTCATCATTCCTGATTCCTGATTCATCATTCCTGATTCCTGATTCCTGATTCATCATTCCTGATTCCTGATTCATCATTCCTGATTCATTATTCACCATTCCTGATTCCTGATTCATCATTCCTCTTTCCTGATTCATCATTCCTGATTTCTGATACATCATTCATCATTCCTGATTCATCATTCATCATTCCTGATTCATCATTCATGATTCCTGATTTATCATTCCTGATTCATCATTCCTGATTCCTGTTTCATCATTCCTGATTCCTGATTCATCATTCCTCATTCCTGATTCATCATTCATGATTCCTGATTCAACATTCCTGATTCCTGATTCATCATTCCTGATTCATGATTCACCATTCCTGATTCCTGATTCATCATTCCTCTTTCCTGATTCATCATTCCTGATTCCTGATTCATCATTCCTCTTTCCTCATTCCTGATTCATCAATCCTCATTCCTGATTCATCATTCCTGATTCCTGATTCATTATTCCTGATTGATCATTCCTGATTCCTGATTGATCATTCCTGATTCCTGATTCATCATTCATCATTCCTGATTCATCATTCTTGATTCCTGATTCATCATTCCTGATTCCTGATTCAACATTCCTGATTCCTGATTCATCATTCATCATTCCTGATTCCTGATTCATCATTGCTGATTCCTGATTGATCATTCCTTATTCCTGATTGATCATTCCTGATTCCTGATTGATCATTCCTGATTCCTGATTCATCATTCATCATTCCCGATTCATCATTCTTGATTCCTGATTCATCATTCCTGATTCCTGATTCATCATTCCTCTTTCCTGATTCATCATTCATCATTCCTAATACATCATTCATCATTCCTGATTCATCATTCCTGATTCCTGATTCATCATTCCTGATTCCTGATTGATCATTCCTGATTCCTGATTCATCATTCATCATTCCTGATTCATCATTCTTGATTCCTGATTCATCATTCCTGATTCCTGATTCATCATTCCTCTTTCCTGATTCATCATTCATCATTCCTAATACATCATTCATCATTCCTGATTCCTGATTCATCATTCCTGATTCCTGATTCATCAGTCCTGATTCATGAATCACCAATCCAGATTCCTGATTCATCATTCCTCTTTCCTGATTCATCATTCCTGATTCCTGATACATCATTCATCATTCCTGATTCATCATTCATCATTCCTGATTCATCATTCCTGATTCCTGATTTATCATTCCTGATTCATCATTCCTGATTCCTGATTCATCATTCCTGATTCCTGATTCATCATTCCTGATTCCTGATTCATCATTCTTCATTCCTGATTCATCATTCCTGATTCCTGATTCATCATTCCTGATTGATCATTCCTCATTCCTGATTCATCATTCCTGAATCCTGATTCATCATTCCTGATTCCTGATTCGTCATTCCTGATTCATCATTCCTCATTCCTGATTCATCATTCTTCATTCCTGATTCCTGATTCCTGATTCCTGATTCATCATTCCTGATCCCTGATTCATCATTTAACATTCCTGATTCCTGATTCATCATTCCTGATTCCTGATTCATCATTCCTGATTCCTGATTCATCATTCCTGATTCCTGATTCCTGATTCATCATTCCTGATTCCTGATTCATCATTCCTGATTCATTATTCACCATTCCTGATTCCTGATTCATCATTCCTCTTTCCTGATTCATCATTCCTGATTTCTGATACATCATTCATCATTCCTGATTCATCATTCATCATTCCTGATTCATCATTCATGATTCCTGATTTATCATTCCTGATTCATCATTCCTGATTCCTGTTTCATCATTCCTGATTCCTGATTCATCATTCCTCATTCCTGATTCATCATTCATGATTCCTGATTCAACATTCCTGATTCCTGATTCATCATTCCTGATTCATGATTCACCATTCCTGATTCCTGATTCATCATTCCTCTTTCCTGATTCATCATTCCTGATTCCTGATTCATCATTCCTCTTTCCTCATTCCTGATCGCTGATTCATCATTCCTGATTCATCATTCCTGATTCATCATTCATCATTCCTGATTCATCATTCCTGATTTCTGATTCATCATTCCTGATTCCTGATTCATCATTCCTGATTCCTGATTCCTGATTCATCATTCATCATTCCTGATTCATTATTCCTGATTCATCATTCATCATTCCTGATTCATCATTCATCATTCCTGATTCATCATTCGTCATTCCTGATTCATCATTCCTGATTCCTGATTCATTATTCCTGATTCATCATTCCTGATTCCTGATTGATCATTCCTGATTCCTGATTCATCATTCATCATTCCTGATTCATCATTCCTGATTCATGATTCACCATTCCTGATTCCTGATTCATCATTCCTCTTTCCTGATTGATCATTCCTGATTCCTGATACATCATTCATCATTCCTGATTCATCATTCCTGATTCATCATTCCTGATTCCTGATTCATCATTCCTCTTTCCTGATTCATCATTCGTGATTCCTGATACATCATTCATCATTCCTGATTCATCATTCATAATTCCTGATTCATCATTCCTGATTCCTGATTCATCATTCCTGATTCCTGATTCATCATTCCTCATTCCTGATTCATCATTCCTGATTCATGATTCACCATTCCTGATTCCTGATACATCATTCATCATTCCTGATTCATCATTCCTGATTCATCATTCCTGATTCCTGATTCATCATTCCTGATTCCTGATTCATCATTCATCATTCCTGATTAATCATTCCTGATTCATGATTCACCATTCCTGATTCCTGATTCATCATTCCTCGTTCCTGATTCATCATTCCTGATTCCTGATTCATCATTCCTGATTCCTGATTCATCAGTCCTGATTCGTGATTCACCAATCCAGATTCCTGATTCATCATTCCTCTTTCCTGATTCATCATTCCTGATTCCTGATACATCATTCATCATTCCTGATTCATCATTCATCATTCCTGATTCATCATTCCTGATTCCTGATTTATCATTCCTGATTCATCATTCCTGATTCCTGATTCATCATTCCTGATTCCTGATTTATCATTCCTCATTCCTGATTCATCATTCCCCATTCCTGATTCATCATACCTGATTCCTGATTCCTCATTCCTGATTGATCATTCCTCATTCCTGATTCATCATTCCTGATTCCTGATTCATCATTCCTGATTCCTGATTCCTGATTCATCATTCCTGATTCATTATTCCTCATTCCTGATTCATCATTCTTCATTCCTGATTAATCATTCCTCATTCCTGATTCATCATTCCTGATTCATGATTCACCATTCCTGATTCCTGATACATCATTCATCATTCCTGATTCATCATTCCTGATGCCTGATTCATCATTCCTGATTCATCATTCCTGATTCCTGATTCATCATTCCTGATTCCTGATTCATCATTCCTCATTCCTGATTCATCAATCCTCATTCCTGATTCACCATTCCTGATTCCTGATTTATCATTCCTCTTTCCTGATTCATCATTCCTGATTCCTGATACATCATTCATCATTCCTGATTCATCATTCCTGATTCCTGATTCATCATTCCTGATTCCTGATTGATCATTCCTGATTCCTGATTCATCATTCCTGATTCATCATTCCTGATTCATCATTCCTGATTCCTGATTCCTGATTCATCATTCCTGATTCCTGATTCCTGATTCATCATTCCTGATCCCTGATTCATCATTCATCATTCCTGATTCCTGATTCATCATTCCTGATTCATCATTCCCCATTCCTGATTCATCATACCTGATTCCTGATTCCTCATTCCTGATTGATCATTCCTCATTCCTGATTCATCATTCCTGATTCCTGATTCATCATTCCTGATTCCTGATTCCTGATTCATCATTCCTGATTCATTATTCCTCATTCCTGATTCATCATTCTTCATTCCTGATTAATCATTCCTCATTCCTGATTCATCATTCCTGATTCATGATTCACCATTCCTGATTCCTGATACATCATTCATCATTCCTGATTCATCATTCCTGATGCCTGATTCATCATTCCTGATTCATCATTCCTGATTCCTGATTCATCATTCCTGATTCCTGATTCATCATTCCTCATTCCTGATTCATCAATCCTCATTCCTGATTCACCATTCCTGATTCCTGATTTATCATTCCTCTTTCCTGATTCATCATTCCTGATTCCTGATACATCATTCATCATTCCTGATTCATCATTCCTGATTCCTGATTCATCATTCCTGATTCCTGATTGATCATTCCTGATTCCTGATTCATCATTCCTGATTCATCATTCCTGATTCATCATTCATCATTCCTGATTCATCATTCCTGATTCCTGATTCCTGATTCATCATTCCTGATTCCTGATTCATCATTCCTGATTCATGATTCACCATTCCTGATTCCTGATTCATCATTCCTCTTTCCTGATTCATCAGTCCTGATTCATGATTCACCAATCCAGATTCCTGATTCATCATTCCTCTTTCCTGATTCATCATTCCTGATTCCTGATACATCATTCATCATTCCTGATTCATCATTCATCATTCCTGATTCATCATTCCTGATTCCTGATTTATCATTCCTGATTCATCATTCCTGATTCCTGATTCATCATTCCTCATTCCTGATTCATCATTCCTCATTCATGATTCACCATTCCTGATTCCTGATACATCATTCATCATTCCTGATTCATCATTCCTGATTCATCATTCCTGATTCCTGATTCATCATTTCTGATTCCTGATTCATCATTCCTGATTCCTGATTCATCATTCCTGATTCCTGATTCATCAGTCCTGATTCATGATTCACCAATCCAGATTCCTGATTCATCATTCCTCTTTCCTGATTCATCATTCCTGATTCCTGATACATCATTCATCATTCCTGATTCATCATTCATCATTCCTGATTCATCATTCCTGATTCCTGATTTATCATTCCTGATTCATCATTCCTGATTCCTGATTCATCATTCCTGATTCCTGATTTATCATTCCTCATTCCTGATTCATCATTCCCCATTCCTGATTCATCATACCTGATTCCTGATTCCTCATTCCTGATTCACCATTCCTGATTCCTGATTCATCATTCCTCTTTCCTGATTCATCATTCCTGATTCCTGATTCATCATTCCTGATTCCTGATTCATCAGTCCTGATTCATGATTCACCAATCCAGATTCCTGATTCATCATTCCTCTTTCCTGATTCATCATTCCTGATTCCTGATACATCATTCATCATTCCTGATTCATCATTCATCATTCCTGATTCGTCATTCCTGATTCCTGATTTATCATTCCTGATTCATCATTCCTGATTCCTGATTCATCATTCCTCATTCCTGATTTATCATTCCTCATTCCTGATTCATCATTCCCCATTCCTGATTCATCATACCTGATTCCTGATTCCTCATTCCTGATTGATCATTCCTCATTCCTGATTCATCATTCCTGATTCCTGATTCCTGATTCATCATTCCTGATTCCTGATTCCTGATTCATAATACCTGATTCATTATTCCTCATTCCTGATTCATCATTCTTCATTCCTGATTAATCATTCCTCATTCCTGATTCATCATTCCTGATTCATGATTCACCATTCCTGATTCCTGATACATCATTCCTGATTAATCATTCCTGATTCATGATTCACCATTCCTGATTCCTGATTCATCATTCCTGATTCCTGATTCATCATTCCTGATTCCTGATTCATCATTCCTGATTCCTGATTCATCAGTCCTGATTCATGATTCACCAATCCAGATTCCTGATTCATCATTCCTCTTTCCTGATTCATCATTCCTGATTCCTGATACATCATTCATCATTCCTGATTCATCATTCATCATTCCTGATTCATCATTCCTGATTCCTGATTTATCATTCCTGATTCATCATTCCTGATTCCTGATTCATCATTCCTGATTCCTGATTTATCATTCCTCATTCCTGATTCATCATTCCCCATTCCTGATTCATCATACCTGATTCCTGATTCCTCATTCCTGATTCACCATTCCTGATTCCTGATTCATCATTCCTCTTTCCTGATTCATCATTCCTGATTCCTGATTCATCATTCCTGATTCCTGATTCATCAGTCCTGATTCATGATTCACCAATCCAGATTCCTGATTCATCATTCCTCTTTCCTGATTCATCATTCCTGATTCCTGATACATCATTCATCATTCCTGATTCATCATTCATCATTCCTGATTCGTCATTCCTGATTCCTGATTTATCATTCCTGATTCATCATTCCTGATTCCTGATTCATCATTCCTCATTCCTGATTTATCATTCCTCATTCCTGATTCATCATTCCCCATTCCTGATTCATCATACCTGATTCCTGATTCCTCATTCCTGATTGATCATTCCTCATTCCTGATTCATCATTCCTGATTCCTGATTCCTGATTCATCATTCCTGATTCCTGATTCCTGATTCATAATACCTGATTCATTATTCCTCATTCCTGATTCATCATTCTTCATTCCTGATTAATCATTCCTCATTCCTGATTCATCATTCCTGATTCATGATTCACCATTCCTGATTCCTGATACATCATTCATCATTCCTGATTCATCATTCCTGATGCCTGATTCATCATTCCTGATTCATCATTCCTGATTCCTGATTCATCATTCCTGATTCCTGATTCATCATTCCTCATTCCTGATTCATCAATCCTCATTCCTGATTCATCATTCCTGATTCCTGATTGATCATTCCTCATTCCTGATTCATCAATCCTCATTACTGATTCATCATTCCTGATTCCTGATTCATTATTCCTGATTGATCATTCCTGATTCCTGATTGATCATTCCTGATTCCTGATTCATCATTCATCATTCCTGATTCATCATTCTTGATTCCTGATTCATCATTCCTGATTCCTGATTCATCATTCCTGATTCCTGATTCATCATTCATCATTCCTGATTCCTGATTCATCATTGCTGATTCCTGATTCATCATTCATCATTCCTCATGGATCATTCCTTATTCCCGATTCATCATTCCTGATTCCTGATTCATCATTCCTGATTCCTGATTGATCATTCCTGATTCCTGATTCATCATTCCTGATTCCTGATTCATCATTCCTCTTTCCTGATTCATCATTCCTGATTCCTGATACATCATTCATCATTCCTGATTCATCATTCCTGATTCCTGATTCATCATTCCTGATTCCTGATTGATCATTCCTGATTCATGATTCACCAATCCTGATTCCTGATTCATCATTCCTCTCTCCTGATTCATCATTCCTGATTCCTGATACATCATTCATCATTCCTGATTCATCATTCATCATTCCTGATTCATCATTCCTGATTCCTGATTCATCATTCCTGATTCCTGATTCATCATTCCTGATTCCTGATTCATCATTCCTGATTCCTGATTCATCATTCATCATTCCTGATTCATTATTCCTGATTCATCATTCCTGATTCCTGATTGATCATTCCTCATTCCTGATTCATCATTCCTGATTCATCATTCCTCATTCCTGATTCCTGATTCATCATTCCTGATTCATGATTCACCATTCCTGATTCCTGATTCATCATTCCTCTTTCCTGATTCATCATTCCTGATTCCTGATTCATCATTCATCATTCCTGATTCATCATTCCTGATTCATCATTCCTGATTCCTGATTCATCAGTCCTGATTCATGATTCACCAATCCTGATTCCTGACTCATCATTCATCATTTCTGATTCCTGATTCATCATTCCTGATTCATCATTCATCATTCCTGATTCATCAATCATCATTCCTGATTCATCATTCCTGATTCCTGATTCATCATTCCTGATTCCTGATTCATCATTCCTGATTCATGATTCACCATTCCTGATTCGTCATTCATCATTCCTTAAACATCATTCCTGATTCCTGATTCCTGATTCATCATTCCTGATTCCTGATTCCTGATTCCTGATTCATCATTCCTGATTCATCATTCCTGATTCATCATTCATCATTCCTGATTCATCATTCCTGATTCCTGATTCCTGATTCATCATTCCTGATTCATCATTCCTGATTCATCATTCATCATTCCTGATTCATCATTCCTGATTCCTGATTCATCATTCCTGATTCCTGATTAATCATTCCTCATTCCTGATTCATCATTCCTGATTCATGATTCACCATTCCTGATTCCTGATACATCATTCATCATTCCTGATTCATCATTCCTGATTCATCTTTCCTGATTCATGATTCATCATTCCTGATTCCTGATTCATCATTCATCATTCCTGATTAATCATTCCTGATTCATGATTCACCATTCCTGATTCCTGATTCATCATTCCTCTTTCCTGATTCATCATTCCTGATTCCTGATTCATCATTCCTCATTCCTGATTCATCAATCCTCATTCCTGATTCATCATTCCTGATTCCTGATTGATCATTCCTCATTCCTGATTCATCAATCCTCATTCCTGATTCATCATTCCTGATTCCTGATTCATTATTCCTGATTGATCATTCCTGATTCCTGATTCATCATTCCTGATTCCTGATTCATCATTCCTCATTCCTGATTCATCAATCCTCATTCCTGATTCATCATTCCTGATTCCTGATTGATCATTCCTCATTCCTGATTCATCAATCCTCATTCCTGATTCATCATTCCTGATTCCTGATTCATTATTCCTGATTGATCATTCCTGATTCCTGATTGATCATTCCTCTTTCCTGATTCATCATTCATCATTCCTAATACATCATTCATCATTCCTGATTCATCATTCCTGATTCCTGATTCATCATTCCTGATTCCTGATTGATCATTCCTGATTCCTGATTCATCATTCATCATTCCTGATTCATCATTCTTGATTCCTGATTCATCATTCCTGATTCCTGATTCATCATTCCTCTTTCCTGATTCATCATTCATCATTCCTAATACATCATTCATCATTCCTGATTCCTGATTCATCATTCCTGATTCCTGATTCATCAGTCCTGATTCATGAATCACCAATCCAGATTCCTGATTCATCATTCCTCTTTCCTGATTCATCATTCCTGATTCCTGATACATCATTCATCATTCCTGATTCATCATTCATCATTCCTGATTCATCATTCCTGATTCCTGATTTATCATTCCTGATTCATCATTCCTGATTCCTGATTCATCATTCCTGATTCCTGATTCATCATTCCTGATTCCTGATTCATCATTCTTCATTCCTGATTCATCATTCCTGATTCCTGATTCATCATTCCTGATTGATCATTCCTCATTCCTGATTCATCATTCCTGAATCCTGATTCATCATTCCTGATTCCTGATTCGTCATTCCTGATTCATCATTCCTCATTCCTGATTCATCATTCTTCATTCCTGATTCCTGATTCCTGATTCCTGATTCATCATTCCTGATCCCTGATTCATCATTTAACATTCCTGATTCCTGATTCATCATTCCTGATTCCTGATTCATCATTCCTGATTCCTGATTCATCATTCCTGATTCCTGATTCCTGATTCATCATTCCTGATTCCTGATTCATCATTCCTGATTCATTATTCACCATTCCTGATTCCTGATTCATCATTCCTCTTTCCTGATTCATCATTCCTGATTTCTGATACATCATTCATCATTCCTGATTCATCATTCATCATTCCTGATTCATCATTCATGATTCCTGATTTATCATTCCTGATTCATCATTCCTGATTCCTGTTTCATCATTCCTGATTCCTGATTCATCATTCCTCATTCCTGATTCATCATTCATGATTCCTGATTCAACATTCCTGATTCCTGATTCATCATTCCTGATTCATGATTCACCATTCCTGATTCCTGATTCATCATTCCTCTTTCCTGATTCATCATTCCTGATTCCTGATTCATCATTCCTCTTTCCTCATTCCTGATCGCTGATTCATCATTCCTGATTCATCATTCCTGATTCATCATTCATCATTCCTGATTCATCATTCCTGATTTCTGATTCATCATTCCTGATTCCTGATTCATCATTCCTGATTCCTGATTCCTGATTCATCATTCATCATTCCTGATTCATTATTCCTGATTCATCATTCATCATTCCTGATTCATCATTCATCATTCCTGATTCATCATTCGTCATTCCTGATTCATCATTCCTGATTCCTGATTCATTATTCCTGATTCATCATTCCTGATTCCTGATTGATCATTCCTGATTCCTGATTCATCATTCATCATTCCTGATTCATCATTCCTGATTCATGATTCACCATTCCTGATTCCTGATTCATCATTCCTCTTTCCTGATTGATCATTCCTGATTCCTGATACATCATTCATCATTCCTGATTCATCATTCCTGATTCATCATTCCTGATTCCTGATTCATCATTCCTCTTTCCTGATTCATCATTCGTGATTCCTGATACATCATTCATCATTCCTGATTCATCATTCATAATTCCTGATTCATCATTCCTGATTCCTGATTCATCATTCCTGATTCCTGATTCATCATTCCTCATTCCTGATTCATCATTCCTGATTCATGATTCACCATTCCTGATTCCTGATACATCATTCATCATTCCTGATTCATCATTCCTGATTCATCATTCCTGATTCCTGATTCATCATTCCTGATTCCTGATTCATCATTCATCATTCCTGATTAATCATTCCTGATTCATGATTCACCATTCCTGATTCCTGATTCATCATTCCTCGTTCCTGATTCATCATTCCTGATTCCTGATTCATCATTCCTGATTCCTGATTCATCAGTCCTGATTCATGATTCACCAATCCAGATTCCTGATTCATCATTCCTCTTTCCTGATTCATCATTCCTGATTCCTGATACATCATTCATCATTCCTGATTCATCATTCATCATTCCTGATTCATCATTCCTGATTCCTGATTTATCATTCCTGATTCATCATTCCTGATTCCTGATTCATCATTCCTGATTCCTGATTTATCATTCCTCATTCCTGATTCATCATTCCCCATTCCTGATTCATCATACCTGATTCCTGATTCCTCATTCCTGATTGATCATTCCTCATTCCTGATTCATCATTCCTGATTCCTGATTCATCATTCCTGATTCCTGATTCCTGATTCATCATTCCTGATTCATTATTCCTCATTCCTGATTCATCATTCTTCATTCCTGATTAATCATTCCTCATTCCTGATTCATCATTCCTGATTCATGATTCACCATTCCTGATTCCTGATACATCATTCATCATTCCTGATTCATCATTCCTGATGCCTGATTCATCATTCCTGATTCATCATTCCTGATTCCTGATTCATCATTCCTGATTCCTGATTCATCATTCCTCATTCCTGATTCATCAATCCTCATTCCTGATTCACCATTCCTGATTCCTGATTTATCATTCCTCTTTCCTGATTCATCATTCCTGATTCCTGATTCATCATTCATCATTCCTGATTCCTGATTCATCATTCCTGATTCCTGATTCATCAGTCCTGATTCATGAATCACCAATCCAGATTCCTGATTCATCATTCCTCTTTCCTGATTCATCATTCCTGATTCCTGATACATCATTCATCATTCCTGATTCATCATTCATCATTCCTGATTCATCATTCCTGATTCCTGATTTATCATTCCTGATTCATCATTCCTGATTCCTGATTCATCATTCCTGATTCCTGATTCATCATTCCTGATTCCTGATTCATCATTCTTCATTCCTGATTCATCATTCCTGATTCCTGATTCATCATTCCTGATTGATCATTCCTCATTCCTGATTCATCATTCCTGAATCCTGATTCATCATTCCTGATTCCTGATTCGTCATTCCTGATTCATCATTCCTCATTCCTGATTCATCATTCTTCATTCCTGATTCCTGATTCCTGATTCCTGATTCATCATTCCTGATCCCTGATTCATCATTTAACATTCCTGATTCCTGATTCATCATTCCTGATTCCTGATTCATCATTCCTGATTCCTGATTCATCATTCCTGATTCCTGATTCCTGATTCATCATTCCTGATTCCTGATTCATCATTCCTGATTCATTATTCACCATTCCTGATTCCTGATTCATCATTCCTCTTTCCTGATTCATCATTCCTGATTTCTGATACATCATTCATCATTCCTGATTCATCATTCATCATTCCTGATTCATCATTCATGATTCCTGATTTATCATTCCTGATTCATCATTCCTGATTCCTGTTTCATCATTCCTGATTCCTGATTCATCATTCCTCATTCCTGATTCATCATTCATGATTCCTGATTCAACATTCCTGATTCCTGATTCATCATTCCTGATTCATGATTCACCATTCCTGATTCCTGATTCATCATTCCTCTTTCCTGATTCATCATTCCTGATTCCTGATTCATCATTCCTCTTTCCTCATTCCTGATCGCTGATTCATCATTCCTGATTCATCATTCCTGATTCATCATTCATCATTCCTGATTCATCATTCCTGATTTCTGATTCATCATTCCTGATTCCTGATTCATCATTCCTGATTCCTGATTCCTGATTCATCATTCATCATTCCTGATTCATTATTCCTGATTCATCATTCATCATTCCTGATTCATCATTCATCATTCCTGATTCATCATTCGTCATTCCTGATTCATCATTCCTGATTCCTGATTCATTATTCCTGATTCATCATTCCTGATTCCTGATTGATCATTCCTGATTCCTGATTCATCATTCATCATTCCTGATTCATCATTCCTGATTCATGATTCACCATTCCTGATTCCTGATTCATCATTCCTCTTTCCTGATTGATCATTCCTGATTCCTGATACATCATTCATCATTCCTGATTCATCATTCCTGATTCATCATTCCTGATTCCTGATTCATCATTCCTCTTTCCTGATTCATCATTCGTGATTCCTGATACATCATTCATCATTCCTGATTCATCATTCATAATTCCTGATTCATCATTCCTGATTCCTGATTCATCATTCCTGATTCCTGATTCATCATTCCTCATTCCTGATTCATCATTCCTGATTCATGATTCACCATTCCTGATTCCTGATACATCATTCATCATTCCTGATTCATCATTCCTGATTCATCATTCCTGATTCCTGATTCATCATTCCTGATTCCTGATTCATCATTCATCATTCCTGATTAATCATTCCTGATTCATGATTCACCATTCCTGATTCCTGATTCATCATTCCTCGTTCCTGATTCATCATTCCTGATTCCTGATTCATCATTCCTGATTCCTGATTCATCAGTCCTGATTCATGATTCACCAATCCAGATTCCTGATTCATCATTCCTCTTTCCTGATTCATCATTCCTGATTCCTGATACATCATTCATCATTCCTGATTCATCATTCATCATTCCTGATTCATCATTCCTGATTCCTGATTTATCATTCCTGATTCATCATTCCTGATTCCTGATTCATCATTCCTGATTCCTGATTTATCATTCCTCATTCCTGATTCATCATTCCCCATTCCTGATTCATCATACCTGATTCCTGATTCCTCATTCCTGATTGATCATTCCTCATTCCTGATTCATCATTCCTGATTCCTGATTCATCATTCCTGATTCCTGATTCCTGATTCATCATTCCTGATTCATTATTCCTCATTCCTGATTCATCATTCTTCATTCCTGATTAATCATTCCTCATTCCTGATTCATCATTCCTGATTCATGATTCACCATTCCTGATTCCTGATACATCATTCATCATTCCTGATTCATCATTCCTGATGCCTGATTCATCATTCCTGATTCATCATTCCTGATTCCTGATTCATCATTCCTGATTCCTGATTCATCATTCCTCATTCCTGATTCATCAATCCTCATTCCTGATTCACCATTCCTGATTCCTGATTTATCATTCCTCTTTCCTGATTCATCATTCCTGATTCCTGATACATCATTCATCATTCCTGATTCATCATTCCTGATTCCTGATTCATCATTCCTGATTCCTGATTGATCATTCCTGATTCCTGATTCATCATTCCTGATTCATCATTCCTGATTCATCATTCCTGATTCCTGATTCCTGATTCATCATTCCTGATTCCTGATTCCTGATTCATCATTCCTGATCCCTGATTCATCATTCATCATTCCTGATTCCTGATTCATCATTCCTGATTCATCATTCCCCATTCCTGATTCATCATACCTGATTCCTGATTCCTCATTCCTGATTGATCATTCCTCATTCCTGATTCATCATTCCTGATTCCTGATTCATCATTCCTGATTCCTGATTCCTGATTCATCATTCCTGATTCATTATTCCTCATTCCTGATTCATCATTCTTCATTCCTGATTAATCATTCCTCATTCCTGATTCATCATTCCTGATTCATGATTCACCATTCCTGATTCCTGATACATCATTCATCATTCCTGATTCATCATTCCTGATGCCTGATTCATCATTCCTGATTCATCATTCCTGATTCCTGATTCATCATTCCTGATTCCTGATTCATCATTCCTCATTCCTGATTCATCAATCCTCATTCCTGATTCACCATTCCTGATTCCTGATTTATCATTCCTCTTTCCTGATTCATCATTCCTGATTCCTGATACATCATTCATCATTCCTGATTCATCATTCCTGATTCCTGATTCATCATTCCTGATTCCTGATTGATCATTCCTGATTCCTGATTCATCATTCCTGATTCATCATTCCTGATTCATCATTCATCATTCCTGATTCATCATTCCTGATTCCTGATTCCTGATTCATCATTCCTGATTCCTGATTCATCATTCCTGATTCATGATTCACCATTCCTGATTCCTGATTCATCATTCCTCTTTCCTGATTCATCAGTCCTGATTCATGATTCACCAATCCAGATTCCTGATTCATCATTCCTCTTTCCTGATTCATCATTCCTGATTCCTGATACATCATTCATCATTCCTGATTCATCATTCATCATTCCTGATTCATCATTCCTGATTCCTGATTTATCATTCCTGATTCATCATTCCTGATTCCTGATTCATCATTCCTCATTCCTGATTCATCATTCCTCATTCATGATTCACCATTCCTGATTCCTGATACATCATTCATCATTCCTGATTCATCATTCCTGATTCATCATTCCTGATTCCTGATTCATCATTTCTGATTCCTGATTCATCATTCCTGATTCCTGATTCATCATTCCTGATTCCTGATTCATCAGTCCTGATTCATGATTCACCAATCCAGATTCCTGATTCATCATTCCTCTTTCCTGATTCATCATTCCTGATTCCTGATACATCATTCATCATTCCTGATTCATCATTCATCATTCCTGATTCATCATTCCTGATTCCTGATTTATCATTCCTGATTCATCATTCCTGATTCCTGATTCATCATTCCTGATTCCTGATTTATCATTCCTCATTCCTGATTCATCATTCCCCATTCCTGATTCATCATACCTGATTCCTGATTCCTCATTCCTGATTCACCATTCCTGATTCCTGATTCATCATTCCTCTTTCCTGATTCATCATTCCTGATTCCTGATTCATCATTCCTGATTCCTGATTCATCAGTCCTGATTCATGATTCACCAATCCAGATTCCTGATTCATCATTCCTCTTTCCTGATTCATCATTCCTGATTCCTGATACATCATTCATCATTCCTGATTCATCATTCATCATTCCTGATTCGTCATTCCTGATTCCTGATTTATCATTCCTGATTCATCATTCCTGATTCCTGATTCATCATTCCTCATTCCTGATTTATCATTCCTCATTCCTGATTCATCATTCCCCATTCCTGATTCATCATACCTGATTCCTGATTCCTCATTCCTGATTGATCATTCCTCATTCCTGATTCATCATTCCTGATTCCTGATTCCTGATTCATCATTCCTGATTCCTGATTCCTGATTCATAATACCTGATTCATTATTCCTCATTCCTGATTCATCATTCTTCATTCCTGATTAATCATTCCTCATTCCTGATTCATCATTCCTGATTCATGATTCACCATTCCTGATTCCTGATACATCATTCCTGATTAATCATTCCTGATTCATGATTCACCATTCCTGATTCCTGATTCATCATTCCTGATTCCTGATTCATCATTCCTGATTCCTGATTCATCATTCCTGATTCCTGATTCATCAGTCCTGATTCATGATTCACCAATCCAGATTCCTGATTCATCATTCCTCTTTCCTGATTCATCATTCCTGATTCCTGATACATCATTCATCATTCCTGATTCATCATTCATCATTCCTGATTCATCATTCCTGATTCCTGATTTATCATTCCTGATTCATCATTCCTGATTCCTGATTCATCATTCCTGATTCCTGATTTATCATTCCTCATTCCTGATTCATCATTCCCCATTCCTGATTCATCATACCTGATTCCTGATTCCTCATTCCTGATTCACCATTCCTGATTCCTGATTCATCATTCCTCTTTCCTGATTCATCATTCCTGATTCCTGATTCATCATTCCTGATTCCTGATTCATCAGTCCTGATTCATGATTCACCAATCCAGATTCCTGATTCATCATTCCTCTTTCCTGATTCATCATTCCTGATTCCTGATACATCATTCATCATTCCTGATTCATCATTCATCATTCCTGATTCGTCATTCCTGATTCCTGATTTATCATTCCTGATTCATCATTCCTGATTCCTGATTCATCATTCCTCATTCCTGATTTATCATTCCTCATTCCTGATTCATCATTCCCCATTCCTGATTCATCATACCTGATTCCTGATTCCTCATTCCTGATTGATCATTCCTCATTCCTGATTCATCATTCCTGATTCCTGATTCCTGATTCATCATTCCTGATTCCTGATTCCTGATTCATAATACCTGATTCATTATTCCTCATTCCTGATTCATCATTCTTCATTCCTGATTAATCATTCCTCATTCCTGATTCATCATTCCTGATTCATGATTCACCATTCCTGATTCCTGATACATCATTCATCATTCCTGATTCATCATTCCTGATGCCTGATTCATCATTCCTGATTCATCATTCCTGATTCCTGATTCATCATTCCTGATTCCTGATTCATCATTCCTCATTCCTGATTCATCAATCCTCATTCCTGATTCATCATTCCTGATTCCTGATTGATCATTCCTCATTCCTGATTCATCAATCCTCATTACTGATTCATCATTCCTGATTCCTGATTCATTATTCCTGATTGATCATTCCTGATTCCTGATTGATCATTCCTGATTCCTGATTCATCATTCATCATTCCTGATTCATCATTCTTGATTCCTGATTCATCATTCCTGATTCCTGATTCATCATTCCTGATTCCTGATTCATCATTCATCATTCCTGATTCCTGATTCATCATTGCTGATTCCTGATTCATCATTCATCATTCCTCATGGATCATTCCTTATTCCCGATTCATCATTCCTGATTCCTGATTCATCATTCCTGATTCCTGATTGATCATTCCTGATTCCTGATTCATCATTCCTGATTCCTGATTCATCATTCCTCTTTCCTGATTCATCATTCCTGATTCCTGATACATCATTCATCATTCCTGATTCATCATTCCTGATTCCTGATTCATCATTCCTGATTCCTGATTGATCATTCCTGATTCATGATTCACCAATCCTGATTCCTGATTCATCATTCCTCTCTCCTGATTCATCATTCCTGATTCCTGATACATCATTCATCATTCCTGATTCATCATTCATCATTCCTGATTCATCATTCCTGATTCCTGATTCATCATTCCTGATTCCTGATTCATCATTCCTGATTCCTGATTCATCATTCCTGATTCCTGATTCATCATTCATCATTCCTGATTCATTATTCCTGATTCATCATTCCTGATTCCTGATTGATCATTCCTCATTCCTGATTCATCATTCCTGATTCATCATTCCTCATTCCTGATTCCTGATTCATCATTCCTGATTCATGATTCACCATTCCTGATTCCTGATTCATCATTCCTCTTTCCTGATTCATCATTCCTGATTCCTGATTCATCATTCATCATTCCTGATTCATCATTCCTGATTCATCATTCCTGATTCCTGATTCATCAGTCCTGATTCATGATTCACCAATCCTGATTCCTGACTCATCATTCATCATTCCTGATTCCTGATTCATCATTCCTGATTCATCATTCATCATTCCTGATTCATCAATCATCATTCCTGATTCATCATTCCTGATTCCTGATTCATCATTCCTGATTCCTGATTCATCATTCCTGATTCATGATTCACCATTCCTGATTCGTCATTCATCATTCCTTAAACATCATTCCTGATTCCTGATTCCTGATTCATCATTCCTGATTCCTGATTCCTGATTCCTGATTCATCATTCCTGATTCATCATTCCTGATTCATCATTCATCATTCCTGATTCATCATTCCTGATTCCTGATTCCTGATTCATCATTCCTGATTCATCATTCCTGATTCATCATTCATCATTCCTGATTCATCATTCCTGATTCCTGATTCATCATTCCTGATTCCTGATTAATCATTCCTCATTCCTGATTCATCATTCCTGATTCATGATTCACCATTCCTGATTCCTGATACATCATTCATCATTCCTGATTCATCATTCCTGATTCATCTTTCCTGATTCATGATTCATCATTCCTGATTCCTGATTCATCATTCATCATTCCTGATTAATCATTCCTGATTCATGATTCACCATTCCTGATTCCTGATTCATCATTCCTCTTTCCTGATTCATCATTCCTGATTCCTGATTCATCATTCCTCATTCCTGATTCATCAATCCTCATTCCTGATTCATCATTCCTGATTCCTGATTGATCATTCCTCATTCCTGATTCATCAATCCTCATTCCTGATTCATCATTCCTGATTCCTGATTCATTATTCCTGATTGATCATTCCTGATTCCTGATTCATCATTCCTGATTCCTGATTCATCATTCCTCATTCCTGATTCATCAATCCTCATTCCTGATTCATCATTCCTGATTCCTGATTGATCATTCCTCATTCCTGATTCATCAATCCTCATTCCTGATTCATCATTCCTGATTCCTGATTCATTATTCCTGATTGATCATTCCTGATTCCTGATTGATCATTCCTGATTCCTGATTCATCATTCATCATTCCTGATTCATCATTCTTGATTCCTGATTCATCATTCCTGATTCCTGATTCATCATTCCTGATTCCTGATTCATCATTCATCATTCCTGATTCCTGATTCATCATTGCTGATTCCTGATTCATCATTCATCATTCCTCATGGATCATTCCTTATTCCCGATTCATCATTCCTGATTCCTGATTCATCATTCCTGATTCCTGATTCATCATTCCTGATTCCTGATTCATCATTCCTGATTCCTGATTCATCATTCCTCTTTCCTGATTCATCATTCCTGATTCCTGATACATCATTCATCATTCCTGATTCATCATTCCTGATTCCTGATTCATCATTCCTGATTCCTGATTGATCATTCCTGATTCATGATTAACCAATCCTGATTCCTGATTCATCATTCCTCTCTCCTGATTCATCATTCCTGATTCCTGATACATCATTCATCATTCCTGATTCATCATTCATCATTCCTGATTCATCATTCCTGATTCCTGATTCATCATTCCTGATTCCTGATTCATCATTCCTGATTCCTGATTCATCATTCCTGATTCCTGATTCATCATTCATCATTCCTGATTCATTATTCCTGATTCATCATTCCTGATTCCTGATTGATCATTCCTCATTCCTGATTCATCATTCCTGATTCATCATTCCTCATTCCTGATTCCTGATTCATCATTCCTGATTCATGATTCACCATTCCTGATTCCTGATTCATCATTCCTCTTTCCTGATTCATCATTCCTGATTCCTGATTCATCATTCATCATTCCTGATTCATCATTCCTGATTCATCATTCCTGATTCCTGATTCATCAGTCCTGATTCATGATTCACCAATCCTGATTCCTGACTCATCATTCATCATTCCTGATTCCTGATTCATCATTCCTGATTCATCATTCATCATTCCTGATTCATCAATCATCATTCCTGATTCATCATTCCTGATTCCTGATTCATCATTCCTGATTCCTGATTCATCATTCCTGATTCATGATTCACCATTCCTGATTCGTCATTCATCTTTCCTTAAACATCATTCCTGATTCCTGATTCCTGATTCATCATTCCTGATTCCTGATTCCTGATTCATCATTCCTGATTCATCATTCCTGATTCATCATTCATCATTCCTGATTCATCATTCCTGATTCCTGATTCCTGATTCATCATTCCTGATTCATCATTCCTGATTCATCATTCATCATTCCTGATTCATCATTCCTGATTCCTGATTCATCATTCCTGATTCCTGATTCATCATTCCTGATTCCTGATTCATCATTCCTGATTCCTGATTCATCATTCATCATTCCTGATTCATTATTCCTGATTCATCATTCCTGATTCCTGATTCATCATTCCTCATTCCTGATTCATCATTCCTCATTCATCATTCCTCATTCCTGATTCCTGATTCATCATTCCTGATTCATGATTCACCATTCCTGATTCCTGATTCATCATTCCTCTTTCCTGATTCATCATTCCTGATTCCTGATTCATCATTCATCATTCCTGATTCATCATTCCTGATTCCTGATTCATCAGTCCTGATTCATGATTCACCAATCCTGATTCCTGACTCATCATTCATCATTCCTGATTCCTGATTCATCATTCCTGATTCATCATTCATCATTCCTGATTCATCAATCATCATTCCTGATTCATCATTCCTGATTCCTGATTCATCATTCCTGATTCCTGATTCATCATTCCTGATTCATGATTCACCATTCCTGATTCGTCATTCATCATTCCTTAAACATCATTCCTGATTCCTGATTCCTGATTCATCATTCCTGATTCCTGATTCCTGATTCATCATTCCTGATTCATCATTCCTGATTCATCATTCATCATTCCTGATTCATCATTCCTGATTCCTGATTCCTGATTCATCATTCCTGATTCATCATTCCTGATTCATCATTCATCATTCCTGATTCATCATTCCTGATTCCTGATTCCTGATTCATCATTCCTGATTCATCATTCCTGATTCCTGATTCATCATTCCTCATTCCTGATTCATCATTCCTCATTCCTGATACATCATTCATCATACCTGATTCATCATTCATCATTCCTGATTCGTCATTCATGATTCCTGATTCATCATTCATGATTCCTGATTCAACATCCCTGATTCCTGATTCATCATTCCTCTTTCCTGATTCATCATTCCTGATTCCTGATACGTCATTGATCATTCCTGATTCATCATTCCTGATTCATCATTCCTGATTCATCATTCCTGATTCATCATTCCCGATTCATCATTCCTGATTCATCATTAATCATTCCTGATTCATCATTCATCATTCCTGATGCATCATGTGCCGTAAAATTCTCAAACGGAGAGATTCCATCTTTCCAGCCAATTCATAGATTCCTGACCGCGAGCTAATCTTAAAAACGTTCAATGTGATTCCTGATTCATCATTCCTGATTCATCATTCCTGATTCATCATTCCTGATTGATCATTCCTGATTCCTGATTGATCATTCCTCATTCCTGATTCATCAATCCTCATTCCTGATTCATCATTCCTGATTCCTGATTCATTATTCCTGATTGATCATTCCTGATTCCTGATTGATCATTCCTGATTCCTGATTCATCATTCATCATTCCTGATTCATCATTCTTGATTCCTGATTCATCATTCCTGATTCCTGATTCAACATTCCTGATTCCTGATTCATCATTCATCATTCCTGATTCCTGATTCATCATTGCTGATTCCTGATTCATCATTCATCATTCCTGATTCATCATTCCTGATTCCTGATTGATCATTCCTGATTCCTGATTCATCATTCCTGATTCATCATTCCTGATTCATCATTCCTGATTCCTGATTCCTGATTCATCATTCCTGATTCCTGATTCCTGATTCATCATTCCTGATCCCTGATTCATCATTCATCATTCCTGATTCCTGATTCATCATTCCTGATTCATCATTCATAATTCCTGATTCATCATTCCTGATTCCTGATTCCTGATTCATCATTCCTGATTCATCATTCCTGATTCATCATTCATAATTCCTGATTCATCATTCCTGATTCCTGATTCACCATTCCTGATTCCTGATTCATCATTCCTGATTCCTGATTCATCATTCATCATTCCTGATTCATCATTCCTGATTCCTGATTCATCATTCTTCATTCCTGATTAATCATTCCTCATTCCTGATTCATCATTCCTGATTCATGATTCACCATTCCTGATTCCTGATACATCATTCATCATTCCTGATTCATCATTCCTGATTCCTGATTCCTGATTCATCATTCCTGATTCATCATTCCTCATTCCTGATTCATCATTCTTCATTCCTGATTAATCATTCCTCATTCCTGATTCATCATTCCTGATTCATGATTCACCATTCCTGATTCCTGATTCATCATTCGTCATTGCTGATTCATCATTCCTGATTCCTGATTCATTATTCCTGATTCATCATTCCTGATTCCTGATTCATCATTCCTGATTCCTGATTCATCATTCATCATTCCTGATTGATCATTCCTTATTCCTTATTGATCATTCCTGATTCCTGATTGATCATTCCTGATTCCTGATTCATCATTCATCATTCCTGATTCATCATTCTTGATTCCTGATTCATCATTCCTGATTCCTGATTCATCATTCCTCTTTCCTGATTCATCATTCATCATTCCTAATACATCATTCATCATTCCTGATTCATCATTCCTGATTCCTGATTCATCATTCCTCATTCCTGATTCATCATTCTTCATTCCTGATTCCTGATTCCTGATTCCTGATTCATCATTCCTGATCCCTGATTCATCATTTATCATTCCTGATTCCTGATTCATCATTCCTGATTCCTGATTCCTGATTCATCATTCCTGATCCCTGATTCATCATTTAACATTCCTGATTCCTGATTCATCATTCCTGATTCCTGATTCATCATTCCTGATTCCTGATTCATCATTCCTGATTCCTGATTCCTGATTCATCATTCCTGATTCCTGATTCATCATTCCTGATTCATTATTCACCATTCCTGATTCCTGATTCATCATTCCTCTTTCCTGATTCATCATTCCTGATTTCTGATACATCATTCATCATTCCTGATTCATCATTCATCATTCCTGATTCATCATTCATGATTCCTGATTTATCATTCCTGATTCATCATTCCTGATTCCTGTTTCATCATTCCTGATTCCTGATTCATCATTCCTGATTCCTGATTCATCATTCCTGATTCCTGATTCATCATTCCTGATTCCTGATTCATCATTCATCATTCCTGATTCATTATTCCTGATTCATCATTCCTGATTCCTGATTGATCATTCATCATTCCTGATTCATCATTCCTAATTCCTGATTCATCATTCCTGATTCCTGATTCATCATTCCTGATTCCTGATTGATCATTCCTGATTCCTGATTCATCATTCCTGATTCATCATTCCTGATTCATCATTCATCATTCCTGATTCATCATTCCTGATTCCTGATTCCTGATTCATCATTCCTGATTCCTGATTCCTGATTCATCATTCCTGATCCCTGATTCATCATTCATCATTCCTGATTCCTGATTCATCATTCCTGATTCCTGATTCATCATTCCTGATTCCTGATTCATCATTCATCATTCCTGATTCATCATTCCTGATTCATGATTCACCATTCCTGATTCCTGATTCATCATTCCTCTTTCCTGATTCATCAGTCCTGATTCATGATTCACCAATCCAGATTCCTGATTCATCATTCCTCTTTCCTGATTCATCATTCCTGATCCCTGATACATCATTCATCATTCCTGATTCATCATTCATCATTCCTGATTCATCATTCCTGATTCCTGATTTATCATTCCTGATTCATCATTCCTGATTCCTGATTCATCATTCCTGATTCCTGATTCATCATTCCTCATTCCTGATTCATCATCCTCATTCCTGATTCATCATACCTGATTCCTGATTCATCATTCCTGATTGATCATTCCTCATTCCTGATTCATCATTCCTGATTCCTGATTCATCATTCCTGATTCCTGATTCCTGATTCATCATTCGTGATTCATTATTCCTCATTCCTGATTCATCATTCTTCATTCCTGATTAATCATTCCTCATTCCTGATTCATCATTCCTGATTCATGATTCACCATTCCTGATTCCTGATACATCATTCATCATTCCTGATTCATCATTCCTGATTCATCTTTCCTGATTCCTGATTCATCATTCCTGATTCCTGATTCATCATTCATCATTCCTGATTAATCATTCCTGATTCATGATTCACCATTCCTGATTCCTGATTCATCATTCCTCTTTCCTGATTCATCATTCCTGATTCCTGATTCATCATTCCTGATTCCTGATTCATCAGTCCTGATTCATGATTCACCAATCCAGATTCCTGATTCATCATTCCTCTTTCCTGATTCATCATTCCTGATTCCTGATACATCATTCATCATTCCTGATTCATCATTCATCATTCCTGATTCATCATTCCTGATTCCTGATTTATCATTCCTGATTCATCATTCCTGATTCCTGATTCATCATTCCTGATTCCTGATTTATCATTCCTCATTCCTGATTCATCATTCCCCATTCCTGATTCATCATACCTGATTCCTGATTCCTCATTCCTGATTGATCATTCCTCATTCCTGATTCATCATTCCTGATTCCTGATTCCTGATTCATCATTCCTGATTCCTGATTCCTGATTCATAATACCTGATTCATTATTCCTCATTCCTGATTCATCATTCTTCATTCCTGATTAATCATTCCTCATTCCTGATTCATCATTCCTGATTCATGATTCACCATTCCTGATTCCTGATACATCATTCATCATTCCTGATTCATCATTCCTGATGCCTGATTCATCATTCCTGATTCATCATTCCTGATTCCTGATTCATCATTCCTGATTCCTGATTCATCATTCCTCATTCCTGATTCATCAATCCTCATTCCTGATTCATCATTCCTGATTCCTGATTGATCATTCCTCATTCCTGATTCATCAATCCTCATTCCTGATTCATCATTCCTGATTCCTGATTCATTATTCCTGATTGATCATTCCTGATTCCTGATTGATCATTCCTGATTCCTGATTCATCATTCATCATTCCTGATTCATCATTCTTGATTCCTGATTCATCATTCCTGATTCCTGATTCATCATTCCTGATTCCTGATTCATCATTCATCATTCCTGATTCCTGATTCATCATTGCTGATTCCTGATTCATCATTCATCATTCCTCATGGATCATTCCTTATTCCCGATTCATCATTCCTGATTCCTGATTCATCATTCCTGATTCCTGATTCATCATTCCTGATTCCTG